>CAHIKZ030001229.1:582500-627500 GCA_903632075.3 Acanthosepion pharaonis
AATAGTTTCATGACATATATATATCAACGTTACGCCCCTTACCAGAAAGAAAACCAAATTTGGTTTATGAGGAGTTAACTTCATAGTATGGTGAGATCCTAAACTTTCGTTGGTCTTCAACCAAATTTAGCATAAATGAGACAATGCTGCAAAAATACACAAAACATATTTTTATTACGGTATTTTAGTGGGTACTCTAATTTTAGTTGGTGTGTCTGTTTTATTATATTCTTAAACAATGAACTTAATAACAGACGATAAGCATTGAAATTGATGAATAATTTGATAACAATTTAAATACGCTTATACTGATAAATAATTTAAGTTTAAAGACCATGCAACCTTAAAACCTCATGCTCGCAAATTGTTGTATAGTAGTTTTCACAGTGGAGTCTTGTATTTCAAAAAGTCGGTCCTAAAAGGGTCCGACGTACAAAACGTTAGGGACTTGCAATAATAGTTAATGACGCAGCAATCTGGTTGTGGGGCTCATACTTCAATGTCCGACATCGACTAACTCACTAAGCTCAACTGGCGACCGCAACAAATACTACTACTACTACTTATTATGTGTGCAAGAGTCTATTACAATAGAATAGGTAATGTTCTAGTATAACACAAATGAACGAGAATGTCAAAATAACAATTATTTCCTTGTCACCGCTATTACTGTATACTTTTTGACTTCCTCAATAAAGGTTTTTTAAAGTAATTATTAAATTTTAATAAAACCCAAACGTATGAAAGTAGATAATATTTTCTTTATTCTTTTAAATTGACAACGAAGTTATTAAACAGTTCTTATTTATTACATTACTTATTTACAAGAAAAAAAAAATTATGAGATCATAAAATATGTGAATAAGGAAATATTTCTTATTTGCCGTTTTATAACGAAATACATAAGAATATATTTTTTTTATTATAAATTCTATAGAAATGTCTGAAAAAGAAAATTGCATTCTCCGGGTATTTTTATCATTTGCTCCAGATACATAAATTCACTAAAATAAGTTAAATACATCTCTTCCTCTAAATATAAAAAAAAAAGATTTTAGGCAAGATACGAAACGTAAAATATTTTTAATTTGCATCTCCGTGTTAATTAGGTGGACAAAGTTTACCTTGTGTATAATTACAGAATATGTGTAATTTTACCGCAAAATATTGAATATTTTGATAATTTTGTCATCTTTATACATTTTTGAATAAAAAATGATTTTTTCAACTTTACTTGTGTTTATATAATGGCAAATATTAAATATTGATAAAAAAAATAAATCTTAGTAATGAGGCTGTACTAAATAAACATCGATGTTGGTGTCAAACGTTTATATTGTCAAGGCAATTGTGTAATATTTTTTGCGCGCATGAAGATTAAACATTGCTAAAAAAATACATTTAAAAAGTATACAACACACACACACACACACACACACACACACATATATATATATATATATATATATATTTATATATATATTAGACTTTAAATTTTTACACATTGATACTGCATTGACTATAAGATGTTACTTTTGTAAAGCGAAGCTGTTCACAATATTGAAATTTGGTTTATATTTATTTATATTTCAACATTGAAATTTGGTAATATATTTATTATATATTTGATATATAAATTTAGTAATATATATATATATATATATATATATATATATATATATATATATATCCGGATATAGAGGAAACCCGGATATAAGAGACTTATTCTCCGGTCCGGATATAAGGTTACACTGTATATATATATATATATATATATATATATATATATATATATATATATAAAGGAAAGGCGTTAACTTTGATTACGCTATCCAATGTACCAAATGTGTTATGCAGTGGCAGCCTGCGTTTAAAAATGTTGGTTGTCAGGAGACCAATCACCTCCACACCTACAACTATAATGCTGCCATTTAATTTTCAAAAGGAATAAATAACATTTTCAAAAAAGACATATAGAAAAAAGGGTACAATTAAAACCATTTTGGAACTAATGTTAGTAATTACAGTGTACATGTACTGTACGTATTATTCGCAGTAAATACACTTATCAATGCTGAATGTTATAATTTAATTTCTATTTTTTTTTTGTTTTTTTGTTTTAGGTTATCCTATAGTCAGGTGACGTCCATCTCCGGTCTTTGGAAGTGAACTTGTTTCCTGTCCAGGAATGGTTTTTCGGTTCCTTCTATAAGCTTTCTAATTCTTTTTTATTCTCACTAGCCACTTTTATTTTAGTGCCTTTTTCGTTTCACTTGGAGTGAATTGATTAAAAAAGAATTAAATAATTGTTTGATATTTTTGAATAGTTTAATGTACAATTTTGAGACTGACAGATAGTTCAAAAGCATAATGGATCACTGCATGAAGTTCCCTGCATTAAAAACAATCGTCTGTGTTCACAATATGATTGTTCGAATTTGCCAATGATTGATTCTGAATCCCATTAATCTAAGTTTATTTTCATTTGATAGTAATATGTATTATTCCTAATTCTCCTCGGACACCGAATTTCTTAACCATGTCTTTATAAACTGATAGTGCGCAGATATCTTTATTACGTGCTTATTCCTTTCTAATGCTAAAACATTTGTCTGTGTTTCTGTATTGCATTTTTATTTGATTTAGGGAGGCCACTCATTCAGGGGCCCATTCACTCAGGCGGCCCTCATTCACTGGCTCAATTAACATCGGGCGATGTGACACATTGCCCAGTGCACTAGTCATTTTATGAGAGAAAAGGACAATGATTATAAATTCACTCGACCGTTAAAAATCCGACTTTAGAATTTTGAATTGCATGAAAGGACCAATATTTTATTTTTTTAATCATTTCATTTCAAGCAAGGCGATAATGCTACTAGAACACAAGGGGTTAATGGGAGTGGAATAGAAGAATTTAGTGAAGAGATATTAAAATAAAAGAACGGTGAGATGGCATTTGTCATTGAATTTAAATTTTCGAAGATTGGAGTTATCAAAGAATAAAGGAATTGGAAGGAAGTTCCACAGGTAATAAGTGCAAGAAAAGAAACTAGTAGAAGATACGACTGCATCTAATTTGTTCTGGTAAGATCTATTTGCCAACCTAAATTCAAGAAATCGATTCACCAAGAGCAAAGATCATCCGAACAATTGCCATGAGAATATTAGTAGAAAAGACAGAGGAAACCGCCATTACGTTCGTGTGAAAGTGACTGAATTTGAAGTGTCAGGTTACGATTGCTTAGAATGAAGACCATTCTTTGAACTTTATCTAGAATCTCTCAAGATATATATTAGTCTCACTAAACCAGATATGGCAGCAGTACCAATGCACGGACAAATGGTAGATGTTCAAATGTGCAAGATGTATTCCGATGATAAAAGTTTGTCTGGCACGACGCAGTGAATCAACTTCTTTTCGGTTATTGAACTTCATTAAGTTTGAGAAAAGCGTGGCATTTGATAATGACGATGCTTCCTTTTTTTTCTCAAAGACGAGTACAGAGAAAATTCAAAAGCATACGCACACACATACAATCACACATTTATTTTTATGTAGTAGCCAATTATTCCATTACTTGTAAGAGAAAGGAAACATATGTTTTCTTACTTTTTTGTATTGATTCTATTATAAGTATTATTCCCCTCAGGACAATTTTTTAAAAGAACAAGAAAAATGTTGTTTTCAATTGATTGTTTGTAGATACGAGAGGTAATATTATTTTTTTCATTTTCAACTCCGGGCAGGTAAACAAATTTATTGTTTTCTATTTTATTGCAGAAAACTTGGTTTATCTACGATCAGATGAGAAAATATTTTGAACTTCAAAAATAAACGAGTAAATAAAAACATAAAAATCGAGCGTTACTTCTGCATAATTCCATCTTTACACACACTCACAAACACATACATATATAAATATAATGACTGGTTACTCTAATTTTCGAGCACACATGTTTTCTTGGGTGACTAGCAAATCTCTCACGCATATGTGCGTTTATTCAAATCTCGCAGAACACCCACACTCTCTGTTTTATACTGTAACTAGGCTGAGCTGACCGTAGTTACAGTTCCTGAGAGACAGAACATATAACCTATGATTGTCAGCAGTTTGAATAACACCAGTAGAACGAAACCTTCAGCCACGATGACTTGTAACTTCGAGCTAGCATAAACATCAAGAGTTTTCGATCAATTCCGCTTACGCAATTTCACACACAATGTTTGGAGACACCCGTGTGTATTTTAGACACTTTCCAAAGGTGTCGTAAGCTGGAACCAGAGCGATAACTTTATTGACAAATCAACAATATTGAGATTCGAACTCAGGCCTCGTTGTCAGAAAACGTGCATTGTAACAAATGGGTCAAAATCAGAACAATATCCTCATATATATCCTCAATATATCATTAAATAATTAGGCAAATAAATATATTCAGAGATTGAAAGTGAAATAAACATCAAAAATAAAATTAAAAATTTAAAAAAAAAATGAAAAAAAGAAATAAAAATTAAAGTTAAATTAATGAAAGAATAAATAATAACCACTGTTTACATTATTCGTACTATTGTCTTTATCGTTATCGCCATACTTTCGGCAATTGTACGCTCCGACCTTCTTCACGTGGTTGGAATGTCGAACTGAACCCTTTATTTCGCTCACTGGGGTAGACTGTCCTAGTTCCACGTAACATATTTTAATGGATGTCAGTTGTAAGTTATCTTCTATTAATTCTCCTCTCCAAGTACTCCACTGCTTTAACCGGGTATTAAACTGACACTTTTTGGGTCCTGTCACTTGATCTAAGTAACGCCTTTATCCACTGTTCCATGTGTCCTTGAGGACGCATGCTACAGTGAAACTAACATCCATTAAAACATGGCAGGTGGAGCTAGAACAGTCTACCCCAGTGAGCGAAATAAAGGATTCAGTTTGATATTCCAACCGCCTGAAGAAGGCCGGAGCGTACAACGCCCGAAACAACATAGATGAGGACAATAGTCCGAATAACGTAAATAGTGTATATAATACATCATCTCTGAAATATAAATATATAGGTAATAATCTAATATAATAATAATAAGCTGATAATATATTCAGCTATATTGAATATTTAACCATTTGCTCTGATCATTCTGATTTTCTTGTAGAATTTGTCAATGTTTGTTCTTAAACAACCTTTGCCTGTACTAATATCTATTTACACGTTCATTAGTGCTTACTGTGTGCTTTGAGCTGTTACTCTTGGCTTACTATTGCCTGTGAGTAGCAAACAGTAATACAATTGTACTTAAAATTATATTTAATAAACTATAATAGTTAAAGCATTAAAATTTTTATTTAAATATTTTTTGATAAAATATATATATATATATATATATATATATATATATATATATATATATATATACATATATATATACATATATATATATACATACATATATATATACACACATATATATATACACATATATATATATATATGTACACACACATATATATATACACATACATATATATATATATATATATATATATATATATATATATATATATATATACATACATATATATATATATATATATATATATATATATATATATATATATATATATATATATATACATACATATATATATATATATCAGTAAAATTAGTCAATACACTTAATAGACTAATTTCACATGAGATGATGTCACTTTTTTAAAGATTTTTTAGGATAGAACAAATTTAAAATTTAGTTATAGTACAAAATTAACTTGATTATGGAATGCATTTATAAAATACATATCTACAATATTTAATTGAATTTTCTTGCAACTGAAGAACTGACTTAATTCTAACTCTGAGTCTGGAGATATCTCTTTGAACATTTATTCATTCTACACACACATACAAAACACATCTATCATCTATCTATCTATCTATCTATCTATCTATCTATCTATCTATCTATCTATCTCTCTGAACACACACACACACACACAAAACACACACACACACATATATATATATATATATATATATATATATATATATATATATACAACGGTTGGCTGTATGCGAATCCTTATTTCAGACATCCGTTCAACAAGCAGAATTCATCAGTGGTTTTATACTGCAAGTAGGCTGAGTGAACCTTAGTTACAGTCTTTGGGTAAGAACGCACAAACCGTCATATTCAGCATTTTAAACAACGTCAGTACAATCAAACTTTCGATCACGTAGACTTGTGGCATCATGTAAACATGAACATTGACGGCTATAGAACGGTTCCATCTAAAAGAGTTTCACACAAAAAGGCTTGTGTTAAGCAGGAATATGGTTTTAGGAACTTGAAAAAATAAGTCGTACAATGGGATCGATTTCTTAGACAGATATTATCAAAAGTCACCTCCCTGATATAGCGACCAGTGTGTCATGGTCCGGCAACAGAGTTCTAACTACTCGGTCACCTGCCAACTACACACATACAAACACACAATCGAAGTGCTGAGTCTCGTCTCGGGAAACTGACTCCGCAAGACCAACTTTACCGTTCATGATTAAAAAAAAAAAAAAAACAACAGCCGACCGGTTTCTCATTCACACAACAGAGCTGAAATCGAGGGAATAAATGTCACAGTTATAAAAATATAAAATATGAAATACATACAATATATTAAAGGCGGAACAATTAGAAATAACGTCAAACCCTTACAGACATTCCTCCGTTCACAAAGGAAGGCTGTCTTGACTTCATACATCGATTCTAATGCCTTCAAATGTAATAAATAATGGCACAGCTAAGGATAGTAAAGGAGACAGTGCTAAAATTGTTTGCCACAATTTGGATTATTTATAAAATGCTCAGCGATAGCAGAACCATATGTTTTTGTTGACCACGTCACCAACTTCTTTTTAAACATGAACAGTAAAGTTGGTCTTGCCTTTTTATTTCCATAATAAAGTTCTGTACCCATCAGAAAATTTTGAAATATATATATATATATATATAAAATATAAAAATAATATACAATATGTATATTTATTATTAATATACAAATTATACCCCTGTTATTCTACATCGAGCACTATATATATATATATATATTATTAATAAAGACATTTTTATGTTTAACAATCTTTTATAGATACAAGTATTTAAGTAAATGCTCTGTTTTAACGTTCAGTTTTAAATAACATTTACGGGCCTGCTCAAAGGACGAAATTTTTAGAAAAATTCGTCCTTTGACAGGATTCGAACCTTCATTTATACGGAACCTGTCAAAGGAGAATATTTCTTAAAACTTGTATCTATAAACGGAACCTGTAAACATAAAATGTCTTTAATAAAAAAATTGGTCGGACTTTTCCATTTCTTAATATATATATATATATATATATATATATATATATATATATATATATATATATATATATATATATATATATGTGTGTGTGTGTGTGCGCGTGTGCGCGTGTGTGTGTGTGATGCTTGTAAATGTATGGGTGTATATGTTTTTTAATGAAATATTTACCCCTAAAATCATATACCAATAAATACACTGGGTGGCTGCTCGCTTTCAGTACACACGCATGCAAGATAATGTCTAGTGAGGCTGGTAAGATAATTCGTGTTAAAATGTCGGCACTTTGGCGGCGTACTCCAATATGGGATTAGATTTTCTTCAACCGCAATAGAACCCACCGCAACTTTCTTCAGCTATCCACAAATACCCTCAATAATACCACAGGAAGTTATGTTCCTTCAACTGTCACAAAACTGCAACTATTTCGAGCAGACCTTAGTTACTGTTCCGGAGAGAACGCATAATCCGACGTGATTAACACTTGAACTGGATCAGTAAGCTTGAACACTAACGATTTCGTACGAGGTTAATTTTTTTTTTAGGTTGCATGAGTTTATGCAGATAACAATGATTTAGTCTTACTAATTAACCCATAGCTGGGGGGGAAGAAGTGGATTCATACATTTTCTATGTTATTTGCACGTAATTGAATATAACAAACCTAACTGAAACTGAAACTTAGCTCTCCGATTAAAAAATTCCGAGTGGTCACTCATATACTTACTGACCAGGCTCGACGTTGTTTAGCTTCGGTGGTACTGCTGCAACCAGCGTTTCAACGCTATATAGCTGTAAGCATCTAGCATGCATTTCTTTTTTTTAATTAATTTATCCCAACAGAAAGTTCAAAGACAACACGTTAGACGGTTATTGAATGAGGAAATTTAGGATATGGGAATGAGGATCAATAGCGATTCACGCTTGGTTTGAAGAGTTTAAGATTTTAGGAACGCATCCCAGCAGGAGTCTGTTCCACAAAAGTAACTGGTGTTGGGGAAAAGCTTTCTGAATGTAACGTCCTTCTTACAATTGTGATACAGAGAAAAACTTGAGTTATTCTATTTAGTGAATGTAGTATGGTGAGTCCTTGATCTAAAGGTCTGAACTGGTGAAATTAAAGGGTGGAACTTATCTGAACATTTGCCATGGAAATAGCGATAGAGTAGCGATAAGTTTGCAAAGTCGCGTCTGTGTGAAAGTGGCTGGAAAGTCAAAAATAAATCCCCTGTATATTGTTTTAAACTTTATCAAGGCTGAAAGATGCAGATTGTGCAGCACCAACGTAGCTATGCCAGAAAAAATCCATATTTGTTTTAATCTAGCTCTTGAAAAATGAATCATGGTAGAAGGAGTAAAAAGTACTTCTCAGCGTGGTAAAAATATGAAAGAATAGGAAAAAAAGAAACACAGTTAAGAAGGAATATAACAGAAGAGTACTCAAAGAAGACAGAAGCTAACGATTGACATTTTCATTTAAATCTATCAAGATCAAAGTTGGCTAGCAAAAATAGAACTTGGAAAAGTTCCACGATCGAGAAGTGCGAGATAAAAACAGTTAGCATAGAACTTTTCAATTCATAAATTCTAGTATCCATAGCGAAGAGTTCATCGAATAATTACCCTGAAAATATTTCTAGAAAAGACATAAAGGAACCTACATTACGGCGGTGAGAATATAAACTGAAGCCGAGATGCCAGATTAAAGACCAATAATTTTGTTAATTCTTTTTGGTTTTCATCAAAAATATCTAAATATATAGCAGAAGCACCGGACAATATGTGGCAGCAATATTATAAAGCATGGACGAATGGTAAACTTATAAATATGTAAATTATTCAGGGAGAGAAATTGTCGCGGACACAGTAAACCAATTTTCTTAGCAACCAGAACTAATCCTAACATCTCAATTTTTTTGAAATGTTTCTTGTTTTATTTCTACTTTCAAAACCTTCGTATCTTTCGCTGCTTGTTGACTATGTATTGATTGTTTATTTGCAAACTTATTAAACTTCTAAAAACACGCAATGACCGAAGTCAATATCTGCTTTTGTAAACGCATATTAAATATATATATATATATATATATATATATATAGATAGATGATAGATGAATAGATATATCAAATGTAAAGTCAGTGTAAAATAATATAGTTAAGAAATATGCAAAGAAGAAAGAAGAAAAGAAATAAACAATTATATTATATATATAAGATAACTGAAACACTCAGTTTGTGCTCCAAGTCAGTACAAAGTCATGAGAACTGGAAGCAAATTTTCTTTAAAAATGTAACCAGAAAATTACTAAGACTGATAGAGAAACAAACACTGGCATATTGAACAGATTATGAAATAAACGGAAGGTAGTAGTGATGATATCAATGTTGCTGCAATAATTATATTTTGAAGAATGTATAAAATATCAGAAAGAATACATATGGATTTACACACTTGAGTATTGTAGGCATCCGGGTATCTCACGAGATAAAGCCAGCGCCCTATTTGATCAAAATTAAGTCCTTCGATGGTGAGATTGAATTGACATATAGAGACCGTTCGCTGTCCAGTCTATGTGACATCCCTTCTGGGCCGGTGTAAGATCAAAAAAGGAATACAGGCCATTACTTTTGGGTACTGGTTTGGCTGCAGAAAGTTGTCAGCCAAAATTTTGTCAGCGTTGACAGTCAACCTCATTCGAGAACTCCACTCCGGGTTTTCTGCCTGGATTTACTTCCATCATTTTTCGTTTGGATTATTTTTCCCATATATTCCTATATATAGATAAACAGTTAAATAAATTCTTATCAAAACTTTCAGTTATATTTTATTATGCAATCAATGTTTTCTAAATAAAATAGGTGTTAACCAACGAGAAGGTTTTAAAAAATCAGAATTACATTACAAACTAAAATCGGAAAGAGACATTAAATTTCTCTGATACATAATGAAAAAAAAAGGCATTGATGAATCCAACACTACAAAATATTCTCAGTGAAAGAAGCAGGGAAAACAGGGATTAAACGACTTAACGTGTTTGTCTGAATATACAACAGAATAATGAGGTAAAAAGCAAAAAAAATGTATTTCTTTTCCTTGAGACGAGCATGAAGAATAGGAAAACCTACCATTCACTAACCACTAACATTTTTTATGGTACAGTAGGAGTTTTGGGCTATTGTTTTAGTGATTCACTTGCATCTAACCACTAGCCCACTCTCTTACTGTTGTAAAATACTTTTTGTGTCGTGGCACAATAGTAAAAATAAGAAAATCAAGTCGAAGTTGGTTTAAGGAACAAGTGTATTTAACATCACAGATACAAAGGTAGGAAACGGGTACTACTCAGCTAGGCAGTTGTAGTACTGTCGCTGCTTACACCGGGTAGGTATTACTGGCACTATATATAGTGAGAACCGGTGTAATTCCCTTGTGTTAGAGGCCAGTGCAACAAATACTATACATATATCACCGCATGTAATGATTCGATGCTAACATGGTACATTTTCCAGTCGACGGTTTTTCGAGTCTCATTCAATTCATGCGGAACAAACCTATCCAGTGTCTTTACATTTCCAGTGCTTTCAAAGCTGTCTAAAAAGAATTGTGCAAGATGTACCGTGTTCTGATGCAAGTTTTTGGAGTGTAGTTCTCGGATTTGGATCAAACAAAGCATTCAATTGATCATTTCAGAAAATTGAACGTGATCTTCCCCTTGGTTTATTTTCAAGACTATAATCTCCCGAACAAAACTTCTGAAACCATCTCTGTATAGTTCTGATTTTAACAATATTACTAAAGCCGCCTTGATATTCTGAAATGTTTCAGAGTTAGAATGACCCAGTTTGTACTCATACAGTAAGATTATTGGACATTATTCTGTAATTATTTTCATTGGGCTTATGAGTAACAACATATTGAAAGAGAAATTATCTGGAAAGAAAAGTAGCCAGGAATAAGTCAAGATTTTTTTTTAAATACTAAAGAGGTTACTTCCAACCAACGACCGGATCAACGACCAACCAAAAAAATGCGTCATTTCATGTGTGACAACCTAATACTTAGTGAACGCTCCATTAGCAGCCTCGAGCTAGTTCAGTCTCAGGCATGAAATTGACAAGTGCTGCTATCTTCGACTTGCTTAAAATTTATGGTCATCTTGAAGGAAGAAACTGAGAATTTCGTCACGGGAGTAGGTTGAACCTGTTTCTTATGCAGAGATCTGGCTAATAAAGACGCAGACATGTTTAATAGGATTAAAATTAGTCAGAATTGAAATTAGATATATCAATGTCAAATTTTACGTGAGAATCATCGATATAAATGAGGGCACATCAGGCCGAGACACAAACAGGATTGGCGGGATTGCTTCGTAAGACAGCAGTCCCTAAAGAACACCTACGCAATTCAGTGGACGTGGCGAACACACAGACACACATGAGGGAAAAATCGTTTGAAGTCGACTGTCTGGTCATTGCTTTAGCTGTTGCTACTAGATTTCTCAAATTACCTTTCGTTTTACCAAGAGAATTTAATTCTTCAGTAAATAATAATAGGGGTTATTTTATTAATCGGTTTGCTTTATAGTCTATTAAAATGTTGTTGGCGTTATCAACGGTGTAGTGAATTCTATTGAAGGGTCCTTACTCCAGCCCTGATTCAGGCGTTTACATTGAACACAAAATGACAAAATGTAACCACGGCCCATAAGTTGAGGATTATTGTTTCTTAACTGCGATACACAACGTTCAGAGACGGCTCCCAAAGAAAACTTCGCCATCAATCCCCAATAACGTATGATTTTGAAACAAAGAAACCCTATCGAAATGACACACCAGCCCCCCACCGAGGAAAGAAAAAAACCGGATCACTGGGTAGGTGGGTATTAAGAAAGAAAGCTAATCGACTGAATAAAAAGAGAAGAAAGAAAGAAAGAAGAAAGTGGATAGAGCTATATATCAAGAAGTTTTTTTAAAGCAAATAAACAACGGATCATTTAGTATAATAAAACTATTCGAGTCATTTAAACGACATGTAAAATTTTTTGCTTAAGTTAAATTCATTTTGGGTAATAAAGTTTCCAGCCTAATACGTCATATATATTATTTGTGGATTCTCGGATGAAATCCGGTACCAATAAATAAAAAACGCCAAGAATGAATATAGGAAAATAATGTATTAACATAATAATACAAAGGAAAATGCAGGTTATTAGTTCAGGAAATACAGGTTAGTAGCAAAATATCTATACAGTCTTTGGTATTGAATATCGCTGTATGACTTCTTACTGAGTCTACGTGCTCGCTCGGTGACTCTTGCTCTCCTCTACGTTCGTTCGTTCATCTGTCTGTCTGTCTGTCTGACCCCCTCACTCTCTGTTGCTCTCGTCTCAGGGGTCTTCAAAAAGAAAGTATGTATATGTAAAGGGTTGTCCATTTGTGTAAAGGGAGGACCACTCAACATATATATATATATATGGTATGGATATGTTATGGTGTAAAGTAAACAATAAAGAATAAAAGTGTATATAAATTTAAAGAGGATATTTGGGCCAGGAACCATCGGCGACAGTCTATTTCATGAGTAAATGCTGCCTTCATGAAGATTGCGTTTAAGTATAGAACAGATTATCACCGCTGGTTGTTGTAAAAGAATCACTATATATATATATATATATATATATATATATATATATATACGTGAGTGTGTGTGTGAAAGAGAGAGAGAGAGAAAAAGAGAAAGTGTGAGAGTGTGTGTCTGTGTGTGTAGATAGAGAATAAAAGATTAAAGAAAGAAAATTCCTCGATCGGAATAAAGAGGAAAAAAAAGATTATGTTTTGTGTTCATTACAATTCTGAATAAAAAGAAATGAATTGGACCCATACCTCTTCAATACCGTTATAGACATTAAAAGAAAGATGAAATACGTAATTATAACCATGTTATAAAAATAACACCTTTTGGCTAACTTTTACATTCAAAAATTAAATAAATCTCTGTCAAAGAAAAAAACTTTTTCAACTTCAATTTGTGAATATTCAATTCAAACCATATTAATTGATATCAAATTGAGAAATAGAATTCTAAATTGACTAGATTAATTTCAAAATAGATGAATCTACTTCATAATAAAAGAGTCTATTTAAGTTTACTCTGAATAAAAAGATTGAAAAAATATAGGGCAAATAGTAATTTAAAAGTGAATCATGTCTATATTTAAATTTTCAAATGTTCCGAACGAAGTCTTTCGAGTTTTGTAAATGCACTGTAGATTGTCATTAATGATTTCATTGTTTAAGAAGCTCTCCCTTGCGAAAAGCTGACAAATAAATACATTCTTTTCTGGCTAAACAAACTCGCATTCTCTTTGTAAAAGTCTTAAACAATCAACCATAACAATCTAGCCATTTCCTGGAATCTTAATAATCTTCTGACAGGAAACTTAGGATTTGCCTACTTCCGTTTTCCATCATCTCCACCATCCATCATTACATCGCTTCTCGCATATCGTCAGACAGATTTTATATTTGCATTGTCTCGTTCCCAATTACGACTAAAAATTACCTTCAATTCTGAAGTTGAAAGAAAAATTCTCGGATAAATACAATCATGCAGATTGGCGGCAATGAAAAAAAAGAAACTGAGAGCGTGACCACAATATACAAAACTAAAGAATGAAAAAGGAGTGAAACAGATTGAAGGAAAACGGAGAATGAACTATTGAGAGTTAAGTGCCAATGGTTTTTTGTTGAGGACATCAATTATTGCTTCAATCAGGAAAATAATCCTTCGACCTGATCATTAGCTCTAATTAGCAATTAATCAATAAGGAACTTCTTGTTTTTCAAAAGAATTTTCTTTTGAAATGATCGTATAACTTCTTCCTTCCCTACACTTACAGTGATTAATTCGTTCATTTTTTCCTATTAATCTTTCCTTTTAAGAAAGTTTAAGCTCATATTTTCACTTCGTTCTAATATTTTATTTCATTCATTTTAAAGCTTTAACACTTTGTCTTGCTCAATTCGTTTTATATGCTTTTTCTTTCTTTTTTTATCTAATCAGGGCCTTTTTAATTTTTCCTTACATTAAATTTTTATCACTTTTGATAGATTTCTTCTTTTTACTTCTTATTTTTTCTTTTGGTTTTCATTTCATTCCCATTTTCTTACACGTTTAATTTCCTTCAACATTCATAATTTCTTTCATTTCTTCGTTTTAACGAGTTCTTTCTTATTTTCTGGCTTACGGCAATGTCGTTAAACACTCAAGACCACTGATATTTAAGCAACGTCATCACATTTAAACCTCAAGATCACTGAATTTAAGCAACGTCAGGCCTGGTCAATATATACATGGGTGAAATTGGGCATACGTGGTACTGCAAGCTTGGTTGTGAAGGTGATTTATTTCCTAATGATTTGAAATTGTTAATCGAAGCCGTGTCGAATTGAGTGGAGGTTCATTGCAGTGATTTTCTAAGCGCTGCTTAGATGGAGCACCCAGTGAGATCGAACTTCGACTCAGTCGTAATAGGTTCTAGCGAGACACGCTTGCTAACGTCCAGGTGCCCTGGGTTGAGTTCATTATATTTACAGAACACAATTATCCTTGGAAAAAGTATGGAGACCTCTTCTCCAACCAGCTAAGAAGAATTAATAAGATTTGAATCACTAAACCAAATCTCAAAATTAAAAAAAAAATGAAAGGAAAGAAGAAGAAAAAATATTTTCTGGCTTTAAATAATCTACAAAGGTTAGTAGGAAAAAAAAAAGAGGAAAACAGATCAATCATATTTTTTTCTTGTTGCCTCTATTTTAATTTTGTTTTTAAGTTTTCTTTTTCTATTTTATTCTTTCAAATACTGATAAATTTAATCTCAATAGAACTTTTTTCAAAACAACTTAATCTTCTTTGTTTTTCTTTTCTTTCTTTTGGGATTTTAAACCAATTTATTTTTGATTTTTCCTTTTTTTTTGACATTCGAATGATTTTTTTTATAGACTATTTACTATTTAACCCATAGCTGGAAAGGGATGGCGTGGATTCGAAATTTTCAAGAGCATTTGCACGTGTTAATATAATTCATCCGACTGAATTGAACCTTAGTCTATTGCACCAACCGCACATCTAAGCTCACAAACTTCTTGTCATCCTTTCTTTTATTTTTTCTATTTCCTTGTCCAACTCTCGAATTTTCCACATGCTAGTAGCTTCCCGCCTTGCTCTGGGTGAAACCTTAAAAAAAAAAATAAATTGCATTTTTATTGAAAGTTTTAGATTACTCATGTATTATTGCTGTGCACATATAAACTTTGACGAAAAATCCAAATATTATTACTGCTCTCGATATATTTAGATTACTCACTGGAACCTCATAAAATTTTCTCATTTTAATTTTAACTGTTTTCTTGTCAATGGTATAACTGTTACGCCCAATGCATGTATAAAATAAATGGCGCATTATAAATTCCCTGAAGACTACAAAGATAATAAAGTTAGGTCCTATTAGAACCTTATTTTTCAAAAAAATTTGACGAACTGTTAAAAAGTATTCAGAAACAGGAATTAGCCGTAGATTATTTTACAATGCTAATAAATTTTTAAAAAAAGCTTGGCTCATTGGTGTTTTACATAAAATGGAATGCATTACAGCATAAAAAATGTTTTTCGGATCTCAGTAAAACATTTTTATTTGAATTTCACATTTCTATATGAAAAATAATAGAACGTCAACTGCGAAAGATATAATTTTATTTGTGAAAAGTTAAAGTGAAAAAAATGTTAGTTTCATTTTAAGAATAGGGCATATGATAAAAATAAAATTTCATTTGAGAATAGGGTAAAAGCATAAGAAAAAGAATAATTTCATTTGACAATAAGTTAAGACATGGGAAAAAGATAATTTTCATTTTAGAATAAGGCAAAAACCATATGATCAAAGGATCATTTTCATTTGAGAATAGGGTTAAGATATATAGAAAATGTTAAATTCATTTTAGAATAGGGAAGAACATACGAGAAAAAGGTTTTTTCATTTTGACAAAAGAATAAAGGCCTATGAGAAAAGGATAATTTAATTTGAGAATCGGTTAACGGCGTATGAGTAAGGATAATTACATTTGTGATTTGCGTAAAGCTTATGAAAATGGATAATTTAATTGAGAATAGGGTTAAGATACATGAGAAAAGGATTAATTTCGTTTTCAGAATACGGTTAAGACATATGAGAAAAATAAATTTAGAAGAAAATACAAGGTAAATGCATATAAAAAAGGATAATTTACTTTGAAAATAGGGTAAAAGCATATAAGAAAAGTGTAATTTCGTTTGAAAATAGGGTTAAGACATGAGAAAAGAATAATTTCATTTATGAATAATTAAATGCATATGAAAGAAAAGGATAATTTCATTTGAAAATAGAGTAAAAACATGAGTGAAAAGAATAATTTCATTTGAGAATAGGGTAAAGGCATATAAGAAAAGGATAATTTCGTTTGAGAATAGGGAAAAAAACATATGAGAAATGACGAATTATATCTGTAGTAAATGACCGAGCCGTTAATTTGCAATCTATGGCATGTGTACCTAGAAAGAATGAGAGCTGAGAAAGAGATGTTATTTGTAAAGTTCCAAATTTAAAAAGTGGAAGCAATAAATATTTCGAAATAATTTCAAATAATAAACATTGAGAAACATAACTTCTATAATATATTTTTCTAAACAGACTATGTGGAGTGTGTGTGTGTGTTTATATTAAGGATAATATTTAGAGATAATTCAAAGCAGGATTTCCAGTGAATACTGCGTCTTTCATAAATAAAAGTGCAGTAACAAATTCAATGACTGGGGATACGTTTATTGCCCGGCGCCTGAAACGTTCCCAAAAAGTGTGTAAGTGCCGAGGGTTTTGACATTTTTCCACGGTACAGCGATAAGCCCACTTTAAACTGACGCTTGTGTCGCATCTGTTGCGTGGTGGCTAGACTTGTAACATACCTATATGAATACCTCAAGTCATAAGAAGACCATCGGACGAGGCTTTACCTCAACAACATCAGGGTGGGATGAGTTTTATAGCCCGGCGCCTTAGGCCTCCCAAAAAGGAAGTACCGAAGAGGTTTGGGAAATTTTTCCATGTCCTGCTGATAATCTACTTTAAACTGACGTTTGTCACATATGTTGCGTAGTGGTGGAAATAAATATATAATTACGTACTTCAAGCCCCTGGAGTCATACCCAAGGCTTTACCTGTCCCTCGGAAGGCGGCCAAGTTTATTGCCCCCGGACAGAGGCGCGGCGTCCCCAATATGGAATGTGCCGGGGAGATATGAGTATTTTTTCTTGGGAAAGATTTCTATATTTTTTAATTGTTTTCTTATGAGAGAATAGGGATAAATTTATAACTTAGTGCGTATAGAAATTATTCAAATAGTTCTTCGGTCTTGGTTAATCTATCAAATCCAAGAAATATCTGTAACGTTATCAGTCTTCATCTGGCATCTCTACTGCTGTCATTTTCTGGCTGATGATATATCTTCCCTCTCTTTCTAAAAAATATTCTCAGTACAATTTGTCATCCATCGACTGTATGAGTTTAAACGTAGTACCTAAATTGCAACTAGGTCCCACTATTTTACTGTTGAAATAATTTAGATGTAACCGTAAAGTTTATTCAATTGTTTAGTTTTCTCGCAATTCCTGCCCGTTGATATATCTCTTCCAATTGTTTCATTCGATGCCACTATACAATCTTCAATTATTTAAATGCAACGTCAATCGAAATCTCGTTGTTCAAATATATAAATGCAACGTCAATCAAAGTCTCGTTGTTCTTTATTGTCTTTCGACCTCATTTTACTTTCTATCTCAGTAGCCAATCGTGCTTTAGTGGTGTTATCGCCTTCCTTGAGATGAAATGATTAAACAAAGAAAAGAAATAGAAAATGGATTATGAAATAACAAAAGTGAAAATTGGTTTGGGGAGCTACAGACTACGAGAGCGATCCTTACGCCCTAAAGACCAGTTGTTGTTAATAATAATAATAATAATAATAATAAGCCAGACATTATTGTCAAAAAACCAGAAAGAAAAAAACTTGCCTACTAACTAATTGGTTTGTCCAGCGGATTGTAACATAGCAACCAAAGGAATTTGAAAAACTATCAAAATACAAAAAGACCTGGAAATTGAAATAGAAAAAAATGTGGAAATTGAAAACAAGAATAATACCAGTGGTAATAGGTGCACTTGGAATTATAAAAATGGAACAAAACAACACATTGAAAGAATCCTGAAACCCCAGCTAAGAGACATACAGAAAATTGTCTTATTAAGTACAGCACACACACTAAGGAGAACTTTGTCTATGTAACGCTAGCAATCATCGGAAAAAAAAAAAAAAAAAAAAAAAAAATTAACATGAATGTGCCAATAACACACACCACGACCTGCCTTAGGTCTTTCCGCAGACTTGTAGGTAGTGTGTCCATAGCAGAAATCGAATGATGATAATAATAATGATAATAATGATAATAATAATAATAATGATAATAATAATAATAATAATAATAATAATAATAATAATAATGATAATAATAATGATAATAATAATAATAATAATAATAAATGCTCAGTAGATAAGGCTCACATGGCTTCTGATGTTAACTGATTTAACAAGTATGACAAAGATAATAAATGCGAGTGGCAACAGTCTTTATGCTATCTATGTATATTAGTCATTGGAATATTATGCGAAGCAAAATGAATTATTTCCGGTTTATGTATGATCCTTTTTATATAATAGTGTTAAATATTCATTTAAACAATTCCGATTAAATTTAACCAACAAGTTTGTTTAATTTTATTGTGATTTTTTCAAAGTTCGAACAATATGCTGTATATTGTGATCGAAATTTATATATATATATATATGAAAGGATTTTTCCCTGCGTAATTCTTTTTAGGGTGATTTATAGGCAGGGTCATATAAAGCTGTCACAACTTTTTCATTTGCATTCATGTCGTCTGAAGATCGCAAGAGCGTAAAACTCTGGTTTCATAAGATTTAACATTGTTAAACTTCTTTTTTCTATGTAGGCGATGTAGGCTTCGAGCGATTTAATATGTATGCCGGTTCCTTTAGCCTTGTTATTTTATTCAGTTTTGTCGTTTTTGTTTATGACTTTATATGGATGAGAATATATATATATATATATATATATATATATATATATATATATATATATATATATATATGCATGTTTCATTAAAAACGACAGACAAGGTACTACGGTTAAGCTTTTTATTTAATTTTTCTTGTGTTCGAACAAGAGCTTTCTTTTCTGGACAAAGAGTGTGTAAGAACTGTCCAAATGTTTTATATTTCCGAGCGCTTTCGGCTATACCTTTAGCCATTATCAAGGATGGTTCAATTATCAGCTTAGTAGAGTGTGTGTTCCATGTATGTTCAGTGTGTGGTAGTGATGTCTTAGTTTCCGAATACGGTTAGCACATTGTGGCTTTGTTCATACTTAATATTGTTAAGAGTTGGCTTTTTGTTTTTTTTATTATTGAAGCTTCCATTATTTTTTAGTCTTTTTTTGCAGGTGGATGCAGTTAATATATTTGTGTTTTCTACTAGTTTCTAATGGAGTTTGTAAATTTGTGTGTGTTTTAAATGGGTTCTAATGAGCTGTGATCATATATATATATATATATATATATATATATATATGTGTGTGTGTGTGCGTGCGTGTGTATGTATGTATGTAGGTAGGTATGCATGTATGCATATATATGAATAAAAATCGACGAGAGGAAAATATTTCTTAAACAGACACGTTTCGTCCTCTGAGGGACTTTATCAAGGACTTGAGTTGTATCGTAACGACCAGTGTTCGGATCTCATAGTGAATGCGCACTTCTTGAGGAGTCCCAAATATGTCGAAACGGGTTGTCCAGTTCATTCTATTAAAAGATTCTTCTAGAATCAATGAATTATATATATATATATATATATATATATATATATATATATATATAATATATATATATATATATATATATATATATATATATATATATATATATATATATGTATGTGTGTGTGTGTATATATATATATATATATATATATATATATATATATATATATATATATATGAATAATTTGAAAGACAGCTAAACGATTGATTTAGCACGAAAATAAAAACATTAGACAAATTTTATTTAGATTTTTAATCTCAACCTGGAATATTATTTGAAATATAGAAAATTATAAATGAAAGATCCTTAAAAATACAAATGATAATTGCAATATTAGCTTTTTCGTCATAAAACAACATTTTGGCATTCGTTGGTCGGTCACGCACTACTCCACTTGGTTGTATTAAATATAATCCTTATATTCAAATAGGGAAAAGAAAAATATAATATAAAAATATAATATAAAAAATATAATCCTTTATATTCAAACAGGAAAAGATATCTCTCAAGTCAACAATTATGGCTCTATCCGGTACTAACGGGGGGGGGCATTATTAATCTTTTTCTTCAAAGTAATGTACAACGTCAACGTCATTATTTTCTTTTTTGAGTTATAGGTGGTATATCCTTTTTAATTATTGATGCTGTTCAAAGTCCTCCAAGAGATTTTTTTAATCAATTCACCCAAAAGCAAGGCAATAATGCCACTACAAGATGCAAGGGTATACTGGAGTAAAAAGTGAAAGAGGAGGAACCAAAAACCCAATCCTAAACAGGAAAACAACGGTAAACCTCTGCTCCTATTAAAAAGGCTCTGAGGGAATGAAAACTGGATGTAGTTTCTGTTATTTGATACAGTTGTTTATGACAGATTCTTTAGCGCCAATCTACGAGATTCGATAAAGAATGGTCTGCACTGTCAATATGTGCTACTGGATATTATCACCAGAGAACTAGACTCAGGTGGGAAGGCAGAAACGCTGCTTTCTATTAGAAAATTCATTTGGGATGTGGTATGGAATGCTAATGATGCCCTTCTCTTATTGTCTTTGCTAGTAGATGCACAAAAATAGAGTCTACCTATAGATATATAGATTGGGCTTCTCATTTTCTCCTCGTGACGTTTGAAATGTCTTCGTTTTAGAGTACTCGCCAGATATATACAATCTACGTGGAACAGTAAAACTCCACTATCAAATATAGGACATGCTTTGACTCAGATCTTGAAAGACAGTTTCTAATGGAGGAGCAGGGCAAGTCTCTATGAATGTAGTCAGATGCCGATGTGGATTCAACATATGTATACAATTTTGTTTTTGATAGGTATGCAATTTCCGGAATAGTTTGATGACATATATATCAACGTTACGCCCCTTACCAGAAAGAAAACCAAATTTGGTTTATGAGGAGTTAACTTCATAGTATGGTGAGATCCTAAACTTTCGTTGGTCTTCAACCAAATTTGTATAAATGAGACAATGCTGCAAAAAATACACAAAACATATTTTTTATTACGGTATTTTAGTGGGTACTCTAATTTTAGTTGGTGTGTCTGTTTTTATTATATTCTTAAACAATGAACTTAATAACAGACGATAAGCATTGAAATTGATGAATAATTTGATAACAATTTAAATACGCTTATACTGATAAATAATTTAAGTTTAAAGACCATGCAACCATAAAACCTCATGCTATGCAAATTGTTGTATAGTAGTTTTCACAGTGGATCTTAATTAAAAAAAGTCGGTCCTAAAAAGGGTCCGACGTACAAAAACGTTAGGGACTTGCAATAATAGTTAATGACGCAGCAATCTGGGTTGTGGGGCTCATACTTCATCGTCCGACATCGACTAACTCACTAAGCTCAACTGGCGACCGCAACAAATACTACTACTACTACTTATTATGTGTGCAAGAGTCTATTACAATAGAATAGGTAATGTTCTAGTATAACACAATGAACGAGAATGTCAAAATAACAATTATTTCCTTGTCACCGCTATTACTGTATACTTTTTTGACTTCCTCAATAAGGTTTTTTTTTTAAAGTAATGATTAAATTTTTAATAAAACCCAAACGTATGAAAGTAGATAATATTTTCTTTATTCTTTTAAATTGACAACGAAGTTATTAAACAGTTCTTATTTATTACATTACTTATTTACAAGAAAAAAAAAATTATGAGATCATAAAATATGTGAATAAGGAAATATTTCTTATTTGCCGTTTTATAACGAAATACATAAGAATATATTTTTTTTTTTATTATAAATTCTATAGAAATGTCTGAAAGAAAATTGCATTCTCCGGGTATTTTATCATTTGCTCCAGATACATAAATTCACTAAATAAGTTAAATACATCTCTTCCTCTAAATATAAAAAAAAGATTTTAGGCAAGATACGAAACGTAAAATATTTTTAATTTGCATCTCCGTGTTAATTAGGTGGACAAAGTTTACCTTTGTGTATAATTACAGAATATGTGTAATTTTTACCGCAAAATATTGAATATTTTGATAATTTTGTCATCTTTATACATTTTTGAATAAAAATGATTTTTCAACTTTACTTGTGTTTATATAATGGCAAATATTAAATATTGATAAAAAAAATAAATCTTAGTAATGAGGCTGTACTAAATAAAACATCGATGTTGGTGTCAAACGTTTATATTGTAATGTCATTAAGGCAATTGTAATATTTTTGCGCGTATGAAGATTAAACATTGCCAAAAAATACATTTAAAGAAGTATACAACACACACACACACACACACACACACACACACACACACATATATATATATATATATATATATATATATATATATATATATATGTATATAAACACACACACACACACACACATATATATATATATATATATATTTTATATATGTTAGACTTTAAATTTTTACATTATTGATACTGCATTGACTATAAGATGTTACTTTTGTAAAGCGAAGCTGTTCACAATATTGAAATTTGGTTTATATTTATTTATATTTCAACATTGAAATTTGGTAATATAACTATTATATATATGATATATATATATATATATATATATATATATATATATATATACAGTGTAACCGGATATAAGAGGAACCCGGATATAAGAGACTTATTCTCCGGTCCCGACAACTCTTATATCCGGGTTACACTGTATATATATATATATATATATATATATATATATATATATATATATATATAAAGGAAAGGCGTTAACTTTTGATTACGCTATCCAATGTACCAAAATGTGTTATGCAGTGGCAGCCTGCGTTTAAAAATGTTGGTTGTCAGGAGACCAATCACCTCCACACCTACAACTATAATGTGCTGCCATTTAATTTTCAAAAGGAATAAATAACATTTTCAAAAAAGATTACATAGAAAAAAGGGTACAATTAAAACCATTTTGGGAACTAATGTTAGTAATTACAGTGTACATGTACTGTACGTATTATTCGCAGTAAATACACTTATCAATGCTGAATGTTATAATTTAATTTCTATTTTTTTGTTTTTTGTTTTTGGGGTTATCCTATAGTCAGGTGACGTCCATCTCCGGTCTTTGAAGTGAACTTGTTTCCCGTCCAGGAATGGTTTTTCGGTTCCTTCTATAAGCTTTCTAATTCTTTTTTTTATTCTCACTAGCCACTTTTTATCTTAGTGCTTTTTTCGTT
Source organism: Acanthosepion pharaonis (assembly GCA_903632075.3). Taxonomy (NCBI): domain Eukaryota; kingdom Metazoa; phylum Mollusca; class Cephalopoda; order Sepiida; family Sepiidae; genus Acanthosepion; species Acanthosepion pharaonis. The sequence continues at coordinate 606,542 of CAHIKZ030001229.1, forward strand.
TTAATTTGGAGTGAATTGATTAAAAAAAGAATTAAATAATTGTTTGATATTTTTGAATAGTTTAATGTACAATTTTGAGACTGACAGATAGTTCAAAAGCATAATGATCACTGCATGAAGTTCCCTGCATTAAAAACAATCGTCTGTGTTCACAATATGATTGTTCGAATTTGCCAATGATTGACCCTGAATCCCATTAATCTAAGTTTATTTTCATTTGATAGTAATATGTATTATTCCTAATTCTCCTCGGACACCGAATTTCTTAACCATGTCTTTATAAACTGATAGTGCGTAGATATCTTTATTACGTGCTTATTCCTTTCTAATGCTAAAACATTTGTCTGTGTTTCTGTATTGCATTTTTATTTGATTTAGGGAGGCTACTCATTCAGGGCCCATTCACTTAGGCGGCCCTCATTCACTGGCTCAATTAACATCGGGCGATGGGACATTGCCCAGTGCACTAGTCATTTTATGAGAGAAAAGGACAATGATTATAAATTCACTCGACCGTTAAAATCCGACTTTAGAATTTTGAATTGCATGAAAGGACCAATATTTCATTTTTTAATCATTTCATTTCAAGCAAGGCGATAATGCTACTAGAACACAAGGGGTTAATGGGAGTGGAATAGAAGAATTTAGTGAAGAGATATTAAAATAAAAGAACGGTGAGATGGCATTTGTCATTGAATTTAAATTTTCGAAGATTGGAGTTATCAAAGAATAAAGGAATTGGAAGGAAGTTCCACAGGTAATAAGTGCAAGAAAAGAAACTAGTAGAAGATACGACTGCATCTAATTTGTTCTGGTAAGATCTATTTGCCAACCTAAATTCAAGAAATCGATTCACCAAAGAGCAAAGATCATCCGAACAATTGCCATGAGAATATTAGTAGAAAAGACAGAGGGAAACCGCCATTACGTTCATGTGAAAGTGACTGAATTTGAAGTGTCAGGTTACGATTGCTTAGAATGAAGACCATTCTTTGAACTTTATCTAGAATCTCTCAAGATATATATTAGTCTCACTAAACCAGATATGGCAGCAGTACCAATGCACGGACAAAATGGTAGATGTTCAATGTGCAAGATGTATTCCGATGATAAAAAGTTTGTCTGGCACGACGCAGTGAATCAACTTCTTTTCGGTTATTGAACTTCATTAAGTTTGAGAAAAGCGTGGCATTTGATAATGACGATGCTTCCTTTTTTTTCTCAAAGACGAGTACAGAGAAAATTCAAAAGCATACGCACACACATACAATCACACATTTATTTTTATGTAGTAGCCAATTATTCCATTACTTGTAAGAGAAAGGAAACATATGTTTTCTTACTTTTTGTATTGATTCTATTATAAGTATTATTCCCCTCAGGACAATTTTAAAAGAACAAGAAAAATGTTGTTTCAATTGATTGTTTGTAGATACGAGAGGTAATATTATTTTTTTCATTTTCAACTCCGGGCAGGTAAACAAATTTATTGTTTTCTATTTTATTGCAGAAAACTTGGTTTATCTACGATCAGATGAGAAAATATTTTGAACTTCAAAAATAAACGAGTAAATAAAAACAAAATCGAGAGCGTTACTTCTGCATAATTCCATCTTTACACACACTCACAAACACATACATATATAAATATAATGACTGGTTACTCTAATTTTCGAGCACACATGTTTTCTTGGGTGACTAGCAAATCTCTCACGCATATGTGTTTATTCAAATCTCGCAGAACACCCACACTCTCTGTTTTATATTGTAACTAGGGGCTGATGACCGTAGTTACAGTTCCTGAGAGACAGAACATATAACCTATGATTGTCAGCAGTTTGAATAACACCAGTAGAACGAAACCTTCAGCCACGATGACTTGTAACTTGAGCTAGCATAAACATCAAGAGTTTTCGATCAATTCCGCTTACGCAATTTCACACACAATGTTTGGAGACACCCGTGTGTATTTTAGACACTTTCCAAAGGTGTCGTAAGCTGGAACCAGAGCGATAACTTTATTGACAAATCAACAATATTGAGATTCGAACTCAGGCCTCGTTGTCAGAAAACGTGCATTGTAACAAATGGGTCAAAATCAGAACAATATCCTCATATATATCCTCAATATATCATTAAATAATTAGGCAAATAAATATATTCAGAGATTGAAAGTGAAATAAACATCAAAAATAAAATTAAAAATTTAAAAAAAAAATGAAAAAAGAAATAAAAATTAAAGTTAAATTAATGAAAGAATAAATAATAACCACTGTTTACATTATTCGTACTATTGTCTTTATCGTTATCGCCATACTTTCGGCAATTGTACGCTCCGACCTTCTTCACGTGGTTGGAATGTCGAACTGAACCCTTTATTTCGCTCACTGGGGTAGACTGTCCTAGTTCCACGTAACATATTTTAATGGATATCAGTTGTGTTATCTTCATTAATTCTCTCCAAGTACTCCACTGCTTTAACCGGGCATTAAACTGACACTTTTGGGTCCTGTCACTTTGATCTAAGTAACGCTTTATCCACTGTTCCATGTGTCCTTGAGGACGCATGCTACAGTGAAACTAACATCCATTAAAACATGGCAGGTGGAGCTAGAACAGTCTACCCCAGTGAGCGAAATAAAGGATTCAGTTTGATATTCCAACCGCCTGAAGAAGGCCGGAGCGTACAACGCCCGAAACAACATAGATGAGGACAATAGTCCGAATAACGTAAATAGTGTATATAATACATCATCTCTGAAATATAAAATATAGGTAATAATCTAATATATAATAATAAGCTGATAATATATTCAGCTATATTGAATATTTAACCATTTGCTCTGATCATTCTGATTTTCTTGTAGAATTTGTCAATGTTTGTTCTTAAACAACCTTTGCCTGTACTAATATCTATTTACACACGTTCATTAGGTGCTTACTGTGTGCTTTGAGCTGTTACTCTTGGCTTCACTATTGCCTGTGAGTAGCAAACAGTAATACAATTGTACTTAAAATTATATTTAATAAACTATAGATAGTTAGAAAGCATTAAAATTTTATTTAAAATTTTTTGATAAAAAATTATATATATATATATATATATATATATATATATATATATATACATACATATATATATATATATATATATATATATATATATACATACATATATATATATATATATATATACACACATATATATATATACATATATATATATATATATATATATATATGTATGTATATATATATATATATATATACATATATATATATATATATATATATATATATATATATATATATATATATATATATATATATATACATATATATATATATATCGGTAAAATTAGTCAATACACTTAATAGACTAATTTCACATGAGATGATGTCACTTTTTAAAGATTTTTAGGATAGAACAAATTTAAAATTTAGTTATAGTACAAAATTAACTTGATTATGGAATGCATTTATAAAATACATATCTACAATATTTAATTGAATTTTCTTGCAACTGAAGAACTGACTTAATTCTAACTCTGAGTCTGAGATATCTTTGAACATTTTATTCATTCTACACACACATACAAACACGCACACATCTATCTATCTATCTATCTATCTATCTATCTATCTATCTATCTATCTCTGAACACACACACACACACACAAACAAACACACACACATATATATATATATATATATATATATATATATATATATACAACGGTTGGCTGTATGCGAATCCTTATTTCAGACATCCGTTCAACAAGCAGAATTCATCAGTGGTTTATACTGCAAGTAGGCTGAGTGAACCTTAGTTACAGTCTTTGGGTAAGAACGCACAAACCGTCATATTCAGCATTTTAAACAACGTCAGTACAATCAAACTTTCGATCACGTAGACTTGTGGCATCATGTAAACATGAACATTGACGGCTATAGAACGGTTCCATCTAAAGAGTTTCACACAAAAGGCTTGTGTTAAGCAGGAATATGGTTTTCAGGAACTTGAAAAATAAGTCGTACAATGGGATCGATTTCTTAGACAGATATTATCAAGAAGTCACCTCCCTGATATAGCGACCAGTGTGTCATGGTCCGGCAACAAGAGTTCTAACTACTCGGTCACCTGCCAACTACACACACATACAAACACACAATCGAAGTGCTGAGTCTCGTCTCGGGAAACTGACTCCGCAAGACCAACTTTACCGTTCATGATTAAAAAAAAAAAAAAAAACAACAGCCGACCGGTTTCTCATTCACACAACAGAGCTGAAATCGAGGGAATAAATGTCACAGTTATAAAATATAAAATATGAAATACATGCAATGTATTAAAGGCGGAACAATTAGAAATAACGTCAAACCCTTACAGACATTCCCTCCGTTCACAAAGGGAAGGCTGTCTTGACTTTACATACATCGATTCTAATGCCTTCAAATGTAATAAATAATGAGCACGGCTAAGGATAGTAAAGGAGACAGTGCTAAAATTGCTGCCACAATTTGGATTATTTATAAAATGCTCAGCGATGGCAGAACCATATGTTTTGTTGACCACGTCACCAACTTCTTTTTTTAAACATGAACGGTAAAGTTGGTCTTGCCTTTTTTTATTTCCATAATAAAGTTCTGTACCCATCAGAAAATTTTGAAATATATATATATATATATATATATAAATATAAAATAATATACAATATGTATATTTATTATTAATATGCAAATTATACCCTGTTATTCTACATCGAGCACTATATATATATATATATATATATATATATATATATATATATATTTTATTAAAGACATTTTTATGTTTTTTATTTTTTTATAGATACAAGTATTTATTAAATGCTCGTTTATAATTGACAGATTAAATAACCTGCATCCTATACGGAATGTCTGTGAAAGGACGAATATTTTCGTCCTTTTTTGGACATTCGAACCGGTAAATGTTATTTAATACTGTTTATTATAAACAGAGCATTTACTTAAATACTTGTATCTATAAAAAGGAACGTTAAACATAAAAATGTCTTTTAAAAAAATTGTCGGACTTTGTCCATTTCTTAATATATATATATATATATATATATATATATATATATATATATATATATATATATATATATATATGTGTGTGTGTGTGTGTGTGTGCGCGTGTGTGCGCGTGTGTGTGTGTGATGCTTGTAAATGTATGGGTGTATATGTTTTTAATGAAATATTTACCCCTAAAATCATATACCAATAAATACACTGGGTGGCTGCTCGCTTTCGAGTACACACGCATGCAAGATAATGTCTAGTGAGGCTGGTAAGATAATTCGTGTTAAATGTGTCGGCACTGGCGGGCGTACTCAATATGGGATTAGATTTTCTTCAACCGCAATAGAACCCACCGCAACTTTCTTCAGCTATCCACAAATACCCTCAATAATACCACAGGAAGTTATGTTCCTTCAACTGTCACAAAACTGCAACTATTTCGAGCAGACCTTAGTTACTGTTCCCGGGAGAGAACGCATAATCCGACGTGATTAGCACTTGAACTGGATCAGTAGCTTGAACACTGACGATTTCGTACGAGGTTAATTTTTTTTTTTAGGTTGCATGAGTTTATGCAGATAACAATGATTTAGTCTTTACTAATTAACCCATAGCTGGGGGGAAGAAGTGGATTCATACATTTTTCTATGTTATTTGCACGTAATTGAATATAACAAACCTAACTGAAACTGAAACTTAGCTCTCGATTAAAAATTCCGAGTGGTCACCATATACTTACTACGACAAGGCTCGACGTTGTTTAGCTTCGGTGGTACTGCAACCAGCGTTTCAACGCTATATAGCTGTAAGCATCTAACATGCATTCTTTTTTTTTAATTAATTTATCCCAACAGAAAGTTCAAAGACAACACGTTAGACGGTTATTGAATGAGGAAATTTAGGATATGGGAATGAGGATCAATAGCGATTCACGCTTGGTTTGAAGAGTTTAAGATTTTAGGGAACGCATCCCAGCAGGAGTCTGTTCCACAAAGTAACTGGTGTTGGGGAAAAAGCTTTCTGAATGTAACGTCCTTCTTACAATTGTGATACAGAGAAAACTTGAGTTATTCTATTTAGTGAATGTAGTATGGTGAGTCCTTGATCTAAAGGTCTGAACTGGTGAAATTAAAGGGTGGAACTTATCTGAACATTTGCCATGGAAATAGCGATAGAGTAGCGATAAGTTTGCAAAGTCGCGTCTGTGTGAAAGTGGCTGGAAAGTCAAAAATAAATCCCCGTATATTGTTTTAAACTTTATCAAGGCTGAAAGATGCAGATTGTGCAGCACCAACGTAGCTATGCCAGAAAAAATCCATATTTGTTTTAATCTAGCTCTTGAAAAATGAATCATGGTAGAAGGAGTAAAGTACTTCTCAGTGTGGTAAAATATGAAAGAATAGGAAAAAAAAGAGAAACACAGTTAAGAAGGGAATATAACAGAAGAGTACTCAAGAAGACAGAAGCTAACGATTGACATTTTCATTTAAATCTTTCAAGATCAAAGTTGGCTAGCAAAAATAGAACTTGGAGAGAGTTCCACGATCGAGAAGTGCGAGATAAGAAACAGTTAGCATAGAACTTTTCAATTCATAAATTCTAGTATCCATAGCGAAGAGTTCATCCGAATAATTACCCTGAAAATATTTCTAGAAAAGACATAAGGAACCTACATTACGGCGGTGAGAACGTAACTGAAGCCGAGATGCCAGATTAAGACCAATAATTTTGTTAATTCTTTTTTGGTTTTCATCAAAAATATCTAAATATATAGCAGAAGCACCGGACAATATGTGGCAGCAATATTCAAAGCATGGACGAATGGTAAACTTATAAATATGTAAATTATATTCAGGAGAGAGAAATTGTCTCGCAAGACACAGTAAACCAATTTTCTTAGCAGCAGAACTAATCTAACATCTCAATTTTTTGAAATGTTTCTTGTTTTATTTCTACTTTCAAAACCTTCGTATCTTTCCGCTGCTTGTTGACTATGTATTGATTGTTTATTTGCAAACTTATTAAACTTCCAAAAACACGCAATGACCCGGAAGTCAATATCTGCTTCGAGAAACGCAAGTGAAATATATATATATATATATAGATAGATAGATAGATAGATAGATAGATATATCAAATGTAAAGTCAGTGTAAAATAATATACGTAAGAAATATGCAAAGAAGAAAGAAGAAAAGAAATAAACAATTATATTATATATATAAGATAACTGGAAACACTCAGTTTGTGCTCCAAGTGAGTACAAAGTCATGAGAACTGGAAGCAAATTTTCTTTTAAATGTAACCAGAAAATTACTGAGACTGATAGAGAAACAAGCACTGGCATATTGAACAGATTATGAGATAAACGGAAGGTAGTAGTGATGATATCAATGTTGCTGCAATAATTATATTTTGAAGAATGTATAAAATATCAGAAAGAATACACATATGGATTTACACACTTGAGTATTGTAGGCATCCGGGTATCTCACGAGATAAAGCCAGCGCCCTATTTGATCAAAATTAAGTCCTTCGATGGTGAGATTGAATTGACATATAGAGACCGTTCGCTGTCCAGTCTATGTGACATCCCTTCTGGGCCGGTAAGATCAAAAGGAATACAGGCCATTACTTTTGGGTACTGGTTTGGCTGCAGGAAAGTTGTCAGCCAAAATTTGTCAGCGTTGACAGTCAACCTCATTCGACGCTCCACTCCGGGTTTTCTGCCTGGATTTACTTCCATAGCCTTTTCGTGCTTGATTATTTTTCCTATATATTCCTATATATAGATAAACAGTTAAATAAATTCTTATCAAAACTTTCAGTTATATTTTATTATGCAAATCAATGTTTTCTAAATAAAATAGGTATTAACCAACGAGAAGGTTTTAAGTTAAATCAGAATTACATTACAAACTAAAATCGGAAAGAGACATTAAATTTCTCTGATACATAATGAAAAAAAAAGGCATTGATGAATCCAACACTACAAAATATTCTCAAGTGAAGAGAAGCAGGGAAAACAGGGATTAAACGACTTAACGTGTTTGTCTGAATATACAACAGAATAATGATAAAGTAAAAAAAAAATGTATTTCTTTTCCCTTGAGACGAGCATGAAGAATAGGAAAACCTATCATGCACTAACCACTAACATTTTATGGTACAGTAGGAGTTTTGGGCTATTGTTTTAGTGATTCACTTGCATCTAACCACTAGCCCACTCTCTTACTGTTGTAAAATACTGTTGTGTCGTGGCACAATATTAAAAATAAGAAAATCAAGTCGAAGTTGGTTTAAGGAACAAGTGTATTTAACATCACAGATACAAAGGTAGGAAACGGGTACTACTCAGCTAGGCAGTTGCAGTACTGTCGCTGCTTACACTGGGTAGGTATTACTGGCACTATATATAGTGAGAACCGGTGTAATTCCCTTGTGTTAGAGGCCGGTGCAACAAATACTATACATATATCACCGCATGTAATGATTCGATGCTAACATGGTACTTTTTCCAGTTGACGGTTTTTCGAGTCTCATTCAATTCATGCGGAACAAACCTATCCAGTGTCTTTACATTTCCAGTGCTTTCAAAGCTGTCTAAAAAGAATTGTGCAAGATGTACCGTGTTCTGATGCAAGTTTTTGGAGTGTAGTTCTCTGATTTGGATCAAACAAAGCATTCAATTGATCATTTCAGAAAATTGAACGTGATCTTCCCTTGGTTTATTTTTCAAGACTATAATCTCCCGAACAAAACTTCTGAAACCATCTCTGTATAGTTCTGATTTTAACAATATTACTAAAGCCGCCTTGATATTCTGAAATGTTTCAGAGTTAGAATGACCCAGTTTGTACTCATACAGTAAGATTATTGGACATTATTCTGTAATTATTTTCATTGGGCTTATGAGTAACAACATATTGAAAGAGAAATTATCTGGAAAGAAAAGTAGCCAGGAATAAGTCAAGATTTTTTTTTAAATACTAAAGAGGTTACTTCGTTAGACGACCGGATCAACGACCAACCAAAAAAATGCGTCATTTCATGTGTGACAACCTAATACTTAGTGAACGCTCCATTAGCAGCCTCGAGCTAGTTCAGTCTCAGGCATGAAATTGACAAGTGCTGCTATCTTCGACTTGCAAATTTATGGTCATCTTGAAGGAAGAAACTGAGGAATTTCGTCACGGGGAGTAGGTTTCACCTGTTTCTTATGCAGAGATCTGGCTAATAAGACGCAGACATGTTTAATAGGATTAAGACAGTCGGAGTGTAGAAATTAGATATATCAATGTCAAATTTTACGTGAGAATCATCGATATAAATGAGGGCACATCAGGCCCGAGACACAAACGGGATTGGCCGGGATTGCTTCGTAAGACAGCAGTCCCTAAAGAACACCTACGCAATTCCAGTGGACGTGGCGAACACACAGACACACATGAGGGAAGAATCGTTTGAAAGTCGACTGTCTGGTCATTGCTTTAGCTGTTGCTACTAGATTTCTCAAATTACCTTTCGGTACCAAGAGAATTTAATTCTTCAGTAAATAATAGAGATATTTTATTCATCAGTTTTGCTTTATAGTCTATTAAAATGTTGTTGGCGTTATCAACAGTGTAGTGAATTCTATTGAAGGAGTCCTTACTCCAGCCCTGATTCCAGGCGTTTACATTGAACACAAAATGACAAAATGTAACCACGGCCATAAGTTGAGGATTATTGTTTCTTAACTGCGATACACAACGTTCAGAGACGGCTCCACAAATAGACTTCGCCATCAATCCCAATAACGTAAGATTTTGGGAAACCCAAACCAACCCTATCGAAATGACACACCAGCCCCCACCGAGGAAAGAAAAGAAAACCGGATCACTGGGTAGGTGGGTATTACTCAAGAAAGCTAGTCGACTGAATAAAAAGAGAAGAAGAGAAAGAGAAGAGAGTGGATAGAGCTATATATCACCAAGTTTTTTTTAAAGCAAATAAACAACGGATCATTTAGTATAATAAAACTATTCGAAATATTGCAAACGACATGTAAAATTTTTCTGCTTAAGTTAAATTCAAGATAGTGGGGTAATAAAAGTTTCCAGCTAATACGTCATATATATTGTTGTGGATTCTCGGATGAAATCCGGTACCAATAAATAAAAAACGCCAAGAATGAATATAGGAAAATAATGTATTAACATAATAATACAAACTTGTAATGCAGGTTAGTAGTTCCAGGAATACAGGTTAGTAGCAAAATATCTATACAGTCTTTGGTATTGAAGTATCGCTGTATGACTTCTTACTGAGTCTACGTGCTCGCTCACGGTGACTCTTGCTCTCGCTACGTTCGTTCGTTCTGTCTGTCTGTCTGTCTGTCTGTTACCCTCACTCTCTGTTGCTCTCGTCTCTCGGGGTCTTCACGTAGCAGTAGTATATGTATATATAAGGGTGAGTCCATTTGTGTAAAAAGGGGAGGACCACTCAACATATATATATATATATGGTATGGTATATTTATGGTGTAAAGTAAACAATATCAAGAATATAGTGTATATAAATTTAAAAGAGGATATTTAGGCCAGGAACCATCGGCGACAGTCTATTTCATGAGTAAATGCTGCCTTCATGAAGATTGCGTTTAAGTATAGAACAGATTATCACCGCTGGTTGTTGTCCTCAGTATCCACTATATATATATATATATATATATATATATATATATATACGTGTGTGTGAGAGAGAGAGAGAGAAAGAGAGAGAGAGTGTGTGAGAGTGTGTGTCTGTGTGTGTGAATGCGATCGTGCACGATTAGTTTCTGAAAATTCCTCGATCGGAATAACTCACTTCGGAAAATTCGTATTATGTTTTGTGTTCATTACAATTCTGAATTGTGAAATGAATTGGACCCATGCCTCTTCAATACCCGTTAATATACATTCTAAGAAAGATAGAGAAATACGTAATTATAACCATGTTATAAAAATAACACCTTTTTGGCTAACTTTTACATTCATCAAATTAAATAAATCTCTGTCATAGACAAAACTTTTTCAACTTCAATTTGTGAATATTCAATTCAAACCATATTAATTGATATCAAATTGAGAAAAGTAAATTCTAAATTGACTAGTTAATTTCAAAATGAATGAATCTACTTCATAATAAACGAGTCTATTTAAAGTTTACTCTGAATTTGACGTTGAAAATATATAGAACGGAAATAGTAATTAAAAGTGAATCATGTCTATATTTAAATTTTCAAATGTTCCGAACGAAGTCTTTCGAGTTTTGTAAATGCACTGTAGATTGTCATTAATGATTTCATTGTTTAATCGAAGCTCTCCCTTGCGAGAACGCTGACAAATAAATACATTCGCTCTGGCTAAACAAACTCGCATTCTCTTTGTAAAGTCTTAAACAATCAACCATAACAATCTAGCCATTTTCCTGGAATCTTAATAATCTTCTGACACCACACACTTCCGACTTGCCTACTTCCGTTTTCCCATCATCTCCACTGCATCCATCATTACATCGCTTCTCGCATATCGTCACACGAGATTTTATATTTGCATTGTCTCGTTCCCAATTACGACTGCGAAATTACGCTTCAATTCTGCTTAGTTGAAATCACAAAGTCTCGCGATCGCGACAATCATGCGAGATTGGCGGCGTGAGAATCCAAGTGACTGATGGCGTGACCACAATATACAAAAACTAAAAGAAAGTAAACGGGAGTGAAACAGATTGAAGGAAAACGGAGGAAAAGTATTGAGAGTGAAGTCTTGATGGTACTTTGTTGAGGACATCCTAATTATTGCTTCAATCAAGGAAAAATAATCACAGCCTGATCATTAGCTCTAATTAGCAATTAATCAATAAGAGAGAGACTTCTTGTTTTCAAAACTTAATTTTTCTTTTTGAAATGATGGCTTGACTTCTTCCTTCCTACACTTACAGTGATTAATTCGTTCATTTTTTCCTATTAATCTTTCGCTTTTAAGAAAAGTTTTAAGCTCATATTTTCACTTCGTTCCTAATATTTTATTTCATTCATTTTAAAGCTTTAACACTTTGTCTTGCTGAATTCGTTTTTTATATGCTTTTCTTTCTTTTTATCACTAATCATTGACTTTTTAATTTTCCTTACATTATCATTTTTTATCACTTTTCATAGATTTCTTCTTTCTCTTCCTTATTTTTTTTCTTTACTGGTTTCATTTCATTCCCATTTTCTTACTCGTTTAATTTCCTTCAACATTCATTATTTCTTTCATTTCTTCGTTTATTTAGTTCCTTTCTCATTTTCTGGCTTACGGCCATGTCACATTGAAACACTCAAGACCACTGAATTTAAGCAACGTCATCACATTTAAACACTCAAGATCACTGAATTTAAGCAACGTCGAGCCTGGTCAATATATACATGGGTGAAAGCTTGGGCATACCAGGTACTGCAAGCTTGGTTGTGAAGGTGATGTTATTTATAATGATTTGAAATTGTTAATCGCAGAGCCGTGCTCGAATTCCAGTTGAGTTCATTACAGTGATTTTCTAAGCGCTGCTTAGATGGAGCACCCAGTGAGGATCGAACTCACGACTCAGTCGTAATAGGTTCTAGCGAGACACGCTTGCTAACGTCGAGGTGCCCTGGTTGAGTTCATTATATTTACTTACACACAATTATCCTTGGAAAAAGGTATGGATCCACCTCTTCTCCAACCAGCTATAGGGTAATTAATAAGATTTGAATCACTAAACCAAATCTCAAAATTAAAAAAAAAAAAATAATTCTTACACTTTAAAAATATTTTCTGGCTTTAAATAATCTACAAAGAGTTAGTAGGAAAAAAAAACCCCAAAACGAATCAATCATATTTTTTTCTTGTTGCCTCTATTTTAATTTTGTTTTTAAGTTTTCTTTTGGTGCTTTTATTCTTTCTTTTTTCTATCATTTATTTGTTTCTTTCTCTTCTTTCTTTTTTTCTTTCTTTCTTTCTTTATCTTCTTTCTTTCTTTCTTTCTCTTCTTTCTTTCTCTTATTTCTTTCTTTCTTTCTTTTCCTTTTTTCCTTCTACATTCGAATGATTATTTTACTCTTCATTAACTCACGTATTTCTTTCTTCCCTCTTTTCTCCATTCTTTCTTTACTTTGAAACTCTTTTTCCACTATGTTCCTCTTATTACTACTTAATTTCATAATATTTCCTTCTTTCTTTTCACTGCTTACCTCCTTTTTTTTTACAAGTCTTGTCTTTCTTTATTTTCCTACTCACATTTTCCTTCCTCTCTTTTATCTGTTTTTCCTACGCACATTTTCCTTCCTCTCTTTTATCTGTTTTTCCTACTCACATTTTCCTTCCTCTCTTTTATCTGTTTTTCCTACTCACATTTTCCTTCCTCTCTTTTATCTGTTTTTCCTACTCACATTTTCCTTCCTCTCTTTTATCTGTTTTTCCTACTCACATTTTCCTTCCTCTCTTTTATCTGATTTTCCTACTCACATTTTCCTTCCTCTCTTTTATCTGTTTTTCCTACTCACATTTTTCTTCCTCTCTTTTATCTGTTTCCGTCACACAATTGTTCGTTCTTAATTTCTAAATTTTCCCATTTCTCGCTCGTCTCTTTTTCTTCCTTTGTTCTTTCTTGCCAAATTTCTCGTCTTTGAGTTCCTTCATCCTATTTCTCTTTCCTTCATTCCTTCGTTCCTTGCTTGCCATCTCGCGGGTATTAGCGCACAGAATTAAAATCACGTTCGTGATTCCGGACCATACTCACAAAAATCGTCCATCCACTCGCATTAGAAGAAAATAATTTTGGAAAAAATCCCAAACTTCTCAATTTCAGTGATTTATTCGACGCAAGTCGATCAGCCGTTCGTAAGCAAGATAGCGTGAGCAGAAAGATCTGTCTTGGAAAAAAAATACGCCGTGTGTAGTTGCTGCATCAAACTCTTTCCTTGAGTTCTTGTCCATTAATGCAGACATGGATGAAAACACATCTCGCTCTTCGTGCATAGTAGCAGTTATTTTAATGTGCCAATAACTTGGTTTTGACGAAAAAACAAATAAGTCTGGCAAAAAGCCATTATTATAGGACACCAGGAGACAATCAAATGCTCAAGCAATAATTTGTGAAATTAACGTGCTAGATATCAGTTTACGAAATGTGAGCTGTTGATATTTATTAAGCTTTATCACTCATGACAAGATTGAAGTGACAATCAACGGCGTGTAACATCACCTAACACTGGACTCTGTTAGGTACATTCGATTTATTTGAGTAAATCTGTTTCATCTAACTCGCGCCAAAATAAATTTGACATATACTGATGTAAAAACGAGCCGGAGAGATGAGAGAATAATGAGAAAAACAGACGTTCTGACAATGTTTTCAAATCCCCTCTAGTTTGTTCTTAGTGCTACGGTAGAAAATTTCCAACATAAATTGAACTCATTAGCGATTGGCTTGGAATTGCTTACCGCTATAGAGAAATATTTAGTTTTAATCTGCGATTATGGACTTTTTGGATATTATCTTTGTTAACACTTTCACTAATAAGTTTTACTGATAATGCAAGATGATAGTGTCTATGCAGTGAGTAGAGAAATTCTGATTATTACATATTGAAACTTGATGCAGATTGTATGCCTCATATTTCTTACGGTGCTGTTACATCCTGGAGATACGATCAATTATTGATTAGAGCCTAGAGTATCAGAATTGCAAAACTGTTCATCAACGACTCTTAGTAGAATATTTGGGAGATATTGCGATTGACATAGATTCATTCTAGACCAAATATATTAATAATAGTGTTAAATCTTATGGTTGTAATTTCAAAGATACAATAACAAATATAAGAGCGTCTGGGTATATTCAACTTTCTAGAGTGTCAAGTTTCTATCTATCTATCTATCTATCTATCTATCTATCTATCTATCTATATATATATATTCGTTCATTTTTTCCAATATTTTACTTGATACATGAAAATGCTTATATCGTTATCTCATTCATATATATATATATATATATATATATATATATATATATATATATATATATATATATATATAGCGACTAATCTGTAACATGCTTCAACGCTATCTTCCCGTCTGAAGTTGGTCTATTTTTATATTTACATACACATACTATGTCTCTCTCTCTCTCTCTCTCTCTCTCTATCTATCTATCTATCTATCTATCTATCTATCTATATATATATATATATATATATATATATATAAAAGATATATAAATATATATATTTACACTATCTATCTCACTCTCTCTCTCTCTCTCTCTCTCTATATATATATATATATATATATATATATATATAAAGATATATATTGTAAAACAATTACCATATTTACAGTGGAAGATTACTCCATATTGGATTTTGTTTGAATATCACTTGAGGCGTGAAACTGTTTGTCATCATGCAGTTTGGTTCAGATGTCCACATATATTAAAACGTAAAATAACAAAAGCAGGTGTTGATAAATGAATGTTGTTCTTTTATCCTGGACAGCAGACCAGATAGATTTAGTTATCAAACTGTTGACATATTAATAAATCATTTTTCGCTATTTGCCTATTGTGATGATTACTTAGTTAGGCTTTTTTTTCCATTTGCGTAATGTTTCCACTAATATTTAATCGATATGTTACGGTGAGAAGAGGGAATTGTGAATAAGGCCTAAAGATAGGTCCTCATATGAAACATTTAGGCGCCATTTTATAACTTTACTATTATGTTCTTATCTACTGGTGTTAATAAAATAATCTAACGTGGAATATAACAGAGATGTTAGGTATATATTAATAAATATAAATTATTTTCCTCACCGGTAGCACAACTCGTAGTTTCATGCAGAACGTAATCATCACGTTATGAGTAGAAGATTGTGCTGTGCATGGAACTCCGATATATATATATATATATATATATATATATATATATATATATATATATATATATATATTATATTCTTTATTCACCACCTGATGAGATGCTTATATTAGGCATTGAAACAAATATGCATCTTTGTAGTGATTACATGTTTGTTCGTATGTAATAACTTATGATAATTAACTATTGCGCTACTTTTTGTAATGAGACCTCTTTTAAATTAATCTTATGAACTTTTGAATATATATTAGGCATATATTTCTTTCTTTCTAGGGTAAATTATAAGTTCCTTCCATGACGATGCTACTTTTTTTGGTTTGCTCATCCAGTTTCGATTATGGTATGATGGGAAGGGTGTCAATTATTTCAGGCATATCTCTAATGTACATGCGTAACAATTCTCTTACCTCTGCTGCAACGTTGTCGCCATGTTTCTTTTGTTTATTTCGTCTTCATTCGGGGTTCACCGACGATATGGCAGCTGCTTCATTCATTGTTTGACACACCATATTTTATTTATTATTATTATTATTATTATTTTCTTTGATTTCTGGCGTTTACACATTTCTTTCCGGGTCCCGCCCAGGGACCTAAGGTTAGAAATGGCGTCATGACACTTTCCACTGACAAAAGAAAAAAAAAAGATTACATAGATAAAGCCCTTCGTAAGGTGTGGGCTGTACTTGTCAGAACAATTTTCTGTATCTCCTTGAGGCATGGACTTCCAGGAATCCCTTCAATTACTCAATTAGTCTACTGGCTTCAAAGATACATTGCAGTCGGCAGGGACTGCCATATCAATAAGGAGGCACCGTTTTTGTTTGTGGTCTTTAATAACAATATCTGGGCGGTTGGCCTTGATTGTTCTGTCAGTGTGTATTGTGTAGTCCCATAGAATTGTAACAGGTCCTATCTCCGTAACCGGGTCTGGATGGTGTTCATACCAGTTTCTTTCAGTTTCCTTCCCGTAGAAGTTGCAGATTTTCCAGTGCAGATATTGGCCCACTCTGTCATGTCGGGTTTTATATTCAGTGGGTGCCAACACCGTGCAACCTGATACAAGATGATCAATCGTTTCTGGATACTTATCACAGAATCTGCATTTTGGGCTGACACAATATTTTAGTATATGTGCTTGATAATTCCTAGTTAGCAAGCATTGGTCCTGCGCAACAAGGATAAAACCTTCAGTTTCCGCTTTCAACCCTGCACTACGTAGCCACTGATGGGTACGGGTTTTGTCTACGTCAGCTTGTTTGGTACGGGCAAAGTATTGGCCATGAAGCGGTTTATCTTGCCATCGCTTCTGTAACTGGTCTGTTGCATTATTGTTATTATCATTATTATTATTATTATTATTTATTTATTTATTTTACCTAATATACTTATCTTCAAATCATTACATTGTTGTTGATATTGCATTCTTCTTCTTGATTCTCTTCTGATCATAGTCATCATCATTATGATTATCCTAATATGTTTTTATTATTAAAACTTCTTAACTTCTTGCGCTTTAGTTCTTCTTTGCTCTCATCTTTCTCACTCATGTCCTTGTTTTTCTTTTTCTTCATCATCGTCTTCATCATCATCATCATCATCATCATCATCATCATCATCCGAATGCCATCTTCATATCTTCTTCTTCATATGTTCTTCTTCTCCTTTTCCTATTCTTTCTTCTTCGTTTCCTTCTACTACGTCTTCTTTTTTTTTTTGTAATCATCATCTACTTATCATCATTTTATTATTAGTATCCTCATCCTCTTCTCCAAGTTCTTATAAAATTAAAGAACTTATTTTCTCCATCATATTTTCCTTCCCGCCGTCGTCGTAAGATATCACGCAAGCAAAATCTCGTAGTCGGTCGGATGTCACACAAAAACGATATTTTGTTTAACAGTCACGAAAAGAGATAGTGACGAGCTCACAACCTTCTGTGTGGATGTGTAGCTTTTGGAGATGAATAAAAAAAATTCAACAAAATGAAAAACAAAACAACATCTCAAGAATATTGATCGAAAACTTTAAAAAAATATTTTATCTTGTTTCAGGACATTAATAGTTGCAACCTGAACTTGTAGGCCGAGTGATTTGTCAATTTAGGAGCAATTTCTAGGACACTGCCAATCTGGATGATATGCATTTAAATTTATTGTGGATGTTACTAAGGCAAAACACTATAGACTACTTATTTCATGAGCTCAAAAAAAAAAAGTTGAAATACGGAAGGGAAGATTATGCTGCGCCAACACTCTAAATATGGATAATATGTCTGTATTAAATTTTAATATTTCAACTACTTAAATTAGTTAAAAAATATATATTCATGTCGGAATTTTTAGGATGAGGAATGGTCATTATTATTATTATTATTATTATTTTTATTTTCTTTGATTTCTGGCGTTTACACATTTCTTTCCGGGTCCCGCCTAGGGACCTAAGGTTAGAAATGTCATCATGACACTTTCCACTGACAAAACAAAACAAAAAAAAAAAATTACATAGATAAAGCCCTTCGTAAGGTGTGGGCTGTACTTGTCAGAACAATTTTTTGTATCTCCTTGAGACATGGACTTCCAGGAATCCCTTCAATTTGTCTACTGCAATCTTTTCCAACCAGTCCTAGGGCTCCACCTACAACAGGGATTGTTGATGTTCCCATATGCCACATTTTCGAGATTTCTATTTCATTATTATTATTATTATTATTATTATTATTATTGTATGAGACTAATGCTTTACTAGAGTAAAGCGGTGATTAAAACATATCCATTACCCAGGTCGATATAATTCCAGTTCTTGCGTTTAGAAGTGCTGAAAATCCTCACACATTTGAAGAAACAGACAAGCGACATAAAACCTGGTTTGTATTTAACTGTGAAGAAATATACCCAAATCTAAGACCTGATCAAAAACGTATGGTAAAACCCACCAAAGACAAAATAGGCCTGAGTGTAATGTCCCATTTTTGAATTTTTGGTAACCCATACATCCTTGGACGTTGCGAACCAACAAGCCAAATGCTATATACCTCTTTGGGCAGGAACATCTTCGTATGAAGTTCTAATAATCTCTTCTCTAGTCTAATTTCCGTCTTCAACTGATTCAATTTGAACTTCGCCCTCTCTAACCTTCTAACTTTCTGTCTTAGAGTAACAATGTACTTCAAAAGTATCATCTACAATTTCATTTCAAGACTTTTTTCACCACCCTTTGGATTGTAATAGCTGAACCTTCTCTCTCATGGGCTAAACTTCATATGAATTGAGTTGGATCTTTTCTAGTTTATCTCTTTAGCTCTAAGATGAAATGATGATTCCTCTTCGTGTTGTGACCTCCAGATCCAGTTTTCCTCTCTACTGTTCCCTCTTTTTTAACCTTATTCACCGTGCTCTTAATTGTTCTTGAATGGACATTAAAGATGGAAGCCACAGTATGAATATGGGTACCATTACTGAAGATCTGAATGATCTTTTTTCTCTCGCCATTGTTCATATGGGAAGACAGTGGGTTTGAAACAAAACGATTTTAATCTGTTGTTTTTCTAGCTGAATAACACAAAGGGATTTTCAGATATTCTTACGACAAATGGTGTTAAGATGTTTAAACCTCTTATATGAAAACTTAAAGAAAGTTAGTTTAGTGCTTATTTTTTTTAGATATTAAACAGTTTGTGGAATGGACAATTATTCTGTTACCCGATTTGGACAATTGTGTCGTTAGATCCGGTAGATCTGCCTTACAACTTAGTAGTTTGGCTGTTTGGTAATGGTTGTTCTGCTAAGAAAACCTTTGAAAATCAATAGACGAATTTACAAAATTATGTTTTAGGCAAGTTTAAAGACCGCTCAATTCCTTATCAGAATTAAGCAGATGTTTTTCTAACTTAAAAAAATCGTTTTTTTCGATTTTTCTAGGGGAAATACAAAAATTAAAATCCTGAGACAAGACCCGCTTATCAGAATCAGATAAACAATAATTAGATGAATTAATAACATAATGATATATGAAACAGATTGTATTTTAATAAAAAAAAAAAAACATATACTATATTTTTAGCTTTGGTTACATTACCAATAAAAACATCACCTTTTGGAAAAACGGACAATTCCGATTACGTTAGTAAAATGTTGTGCATTTTGGACAATAAGAAGTAAATTTCGGAAACTAACATTACTTGTGAAGACGGAAATTAGACTACTGAAGAAACTTCATAAGCAAAAGTTACTGTCCAAAGAGGTTTGTGATAACATTTGGCTCGTTGGTTCGCAATGTCGAAGGATGTATGGTTTACCAAAAATTCAAAAAGTGGACATTCGACTCATGCCTATTTTGTCTATGCTGTGTTCTGATCAGCGTAGCTTGGCTAAGTGGACCATTGAGGTTCTTGATCAGTTTTTTTTTAGATTTCTATTCAGAGTATCGTGTGCCAAACTCGTTCCAGTTTGAGTCATTTATGCACTCACTATTGACACTCAGGATTTTATGTTTTTTGATATATCCAGTTTGTTTATAAATGTCCCACTTGATTAAATCCTTGATATTTACGCAGACTTTTTATATCGTGGCTCCGTAAGTTTCCATTGTTTCCTGTGATTGCTTTTGTTGAGTTGATCTAGATGTCTAACAAGTCTATCTCCTTCAGCTTTAATAGTTGCCTGATAACAGATCGATAGAGTCGCAATGTGTAATCCTTTGGGACCTCTTATGGTTAACATCTTGTCAGTTTCTATGAGAGACAATTATTTGGCAAGATCTCGAAGCCTTATTGTAATTTCCGTTACGTTGACGATATGTTTACGTCGTTTTCTTCACTCAATGAAGCAGATTTTTTTTTCAATATTCAACCACTGTTTGAAATTTATTAAGGAGGTGGAATAGAATTATTTTCCTGGATGTGATGGTTGAGATATCTCCGTCATGTTTTCTTACTAGTTCTTATAGGAAATCCACCTTTTCGGGGGTATATCTTAGG
>CAHIKZ030001229.1:632500-657500 GCA_903632075.3 Acanthosepion pharaonis
GTAATGTTGATTTAAAAAAATTATTATGTTTTATTTTCCATAATTTTGCTACACGTGTTTTCCGGTCTCGCGATCGTCATCAGGTAAGGGTTGGAGATTACCACATGTTAAAAATAAATCATTTTTTTCTTTGTTTTTCGATGTTAAATCTTCTCGATATGAGACATTTTCTTTTTTGTGTTAATGATCCAAATGTCTTTCTTGAACTTGCAGGGAAAAGTTCTGCGTGAAGGGTTATAAAATAAGATTAGTTCGAGAAATGATGGAGTAGTTATCGACATGCTTATCTTTTAATGACCCCTGTGTGTTCTTAGATCTACATATTCGTGTGCTTTTGTCGGCATGCGTGTATATATGTGTATATCACCTTTCCATACATACACACTGTCTCGCTACGATGTATAAGTGAACACATCTGTAGACCCACACACAGACACACACACACAGACACACACACACACACAGACACACACACACAGACACACACACACACACAGACACACACACACACACACACATACCATCCCATTACAAGAAATCAGTACATAGACAAACACAAATACACACATACGTACATACACATACTTCCCAAGTTACATGGAATTTGTATACATACACACACATCTCGTTGGAACTACTATAACCTCTTCCTTATTTATACATACATATATATATATATATATATATATGTGTGTGTGTATAAAACGATGGGTAAAATGTCGCCAATTTGTATTTAATCTCTCGCATGTGCGTTATTTGTTTTTATATTATATATATATATATATATATATATATATATATATATATATATATATATATATATATAGATATATAGGATAAGAGCTGACCAAAGCACACTACTGCTGTTTTGACCTCTACGGTCTCCCCAAGTGGTTGTTCAGCTAATCATGAAAAAATATTTTAAGGTTGACATGATAGTCTTAAAGACTAATATAATAGTCGAGAATACGTGTAGGCTAAGCCAAGAAGAGAAACTGGCTATAGCAACATACAAAAACACCAAGAAAATGATGAACGGGAGGTCTGAGATCGTGACCAAATACAGGCATTATAAGAAATTCAGCTTGGGGTTTTTTGAACCCTGTTAAAGTTAGAATTTTTCCCCACTACATCCAGTTTCGAAAGTGCTTAACTTCTTGAGGTCCGTGTAGTTGATTTGCTGAACAAAACACCCGAGGAGACCGTAGAGGTCGAAACCGCGGTAGTGTGCTCCAGTCAGGCTTCATCTTTCTTAAATACTAAATTTGCAGAGCTGTTTAATATTTTCATATTAAACAGCTCTGCAAGTCTGGTCTTCCGATTTTGTATTGAGCACTTTTAATACGTTCAGTTTTAACAAATATTTTACTATTTGTGTTACTCTGGCAAAAAATATATAGCGTATAATATATATATATATATATATATATATATATATATATATATATATATATATATATATATATATAATTAAGGGTGAAAAGTACTCAACCTGAAACATATTTCAGAATCTAAACACATAATTAAAATCCGATTTTTTTTTTCGTTGGGCCAATCAAACTTAAAAAAGGCTTTCGTATAAAATGAAATGACTGAAAAATTTTCTTCACTTCTGCTCTTCCTTTCCTTTGGGAATTAATTTCGTATTTAAAGTGTTGCAACGTGGATTCAGAATTGTCTGTGGTTAAATACAGTTTTTAAAATGTATGATCCAATATCGTTATATGTTTAATATTGGGCCTTATGTTTAGCATATTGGACACTCCTTTGTAGCATAAACAATCAATGATATATCCATTATTGATTAATAATCTCGTTTGTTGAGACGTGTAATCTATCATGAGGGAAAAGTAAAAAATGATTTCCTGTCTTCCTACAATTCTGTTATGAATTTAGAGAATCTGCAATATTATTGGTATTTGCCCTGGTATCGCGCATTCAGTCACTTTCCCACTGCTGTAACTTAGCTTCTATGGCCCTCTTCCATAAATGCCTTCATGGTAATATGTTCCGATGAACTCTTCTCTATGCTATCCAGGTTTTATGAATTTAAACACAGTGGTCTCCTCTTTTTGTAGTTGAATAGCTAGATGCAACCGTAAATTCTATACTAACCACATCTGTCGTAATTCTCGCTCACCCAACTCTTTTACGAATTTTTCCTTCCCAGTCAATTTTGATCTTCAAAAAATGAAATGAAATGTCAATCTTTATCTTCTTTCTTCTTAATTACTTATGCTTTTATAGTTCTTTCTCCTTGACAATGATTTTATTCTCATATTTTCTCACACTCAGTAACCCCTTGTGTCTTAGTTGTTTTGTTGCCTTGTTTGGGGTACAAAGATTAAATGAAAATCCCAGGCTTTAATTCCGGTACATACATACATATTACTTTTGCTATGGAGAGTGAATATTTCTTTCCACTTTTATTATTACGACGTTAATATACTTGCAGATAATTGCGAAAAATATCGTAGAACGTATTTGTAAACGTTTGTTGATTTTTGTTTAGAAGATCATTAATTTGAAGTACTGTAACGCAATAGCGAATGATTCAAATTACATATTTTCAAAAACCGCCATAAATGTAATCATTTTCCTTTGTTATGGAATTTTTCAGTTATTCTGGCTGATGTAAGGAATCACAAGGACGTGATTAAAGATTTTGCTGAAGAACGTTGATTTGCTTGAGAGAGAAACATCTTTGAATGTAAATCTCTGTCGACCGTTTCGAGAACACAGATTAGTTAAAACTGCATACTGCGATTAGGTAGCATATATATGCGCTATGTATTTTCTGTACGTGGGCGATTATGGCTCTCTACAACGTCATAGCTTTTTTTTCTGTCTGAATTTCTAGTATAAGGATTTATAAATTATTTACATTCGGACTGTTGTTTTCATCTTTGTGTCTTGTTGATCCAAATAATTTCAAATTGAACTCTGAAGAGGAGGAGGAGTAGGGGAGGAGGACGACGACGATTTTGTACGCTGGCGAATCTCTGTCTGCTCTTTTGTCAAGAGAACATCTCCACTTAACGCCTTTTATTTCCTTTCCCGGTCTCGCGGGGGAAGTCGATTCCTGGACGTAGAAAGAAATAGAGAAAAGGGGTAAGCAATTGAGCGAAACACAGGAAAGGAAAGAGACGGTTTGGAGAGAACGTGAAAAACAGTAAAGAATGAAATTTAAATAGACAGTGATGGTGGGCAATATGAAAGCCTTGTTTTTGTTTGCTTTTATTTGTTAGTGTTTTTCATTTTAGTGTATATGCTTCTCAATTTAATTTAGCCAGTCTGAGAAATGACAGCCACCCAGACCGAACTGAAATTTCCACAAGTGTAATTATTTACACATGCATTGTCAAGAGAATTTCGAACGGTTTGCTGACAAATTCGGCTGATATTGAGAGCTGTATAAACGATTTTTCAACGGAGTTTCATGCATTGATGAACCTTCTTCAAAAAGGATACTTTTTAGAGTAAATATTTACTTAGCTTATCTAAGCTGAACGGAATTTACAGTCCGAATCATGTATATATACTATTTTTGTTGATCAATTTGGTTAAATAATTTACGTAATAATATTTAAAAAAAATATAATAGCTGACTGCTCTTTTCCGTCTACTGGGATCTGTAGCTATTCCTTTTGCAGACACCTGTCCGGTAATTAAGGTAAGCATTTTAAAACTATGATAAAAACTTATAAATATATGAAATAAAAATTTCACTAAAACGCGTATCTATCTATCTATCTATCTATCTATCTATCTATCTATCTATCTATCTATCTATCTAAATATATATATATATCTATATATATATATATATATATATATATATATATATATATATATATATATATGTGTGTGTGTGTGTGTGATAGATAGATAGATGTAGATAGATAGATAGATAGATAGATAGATAGATAAACCTACTCAGGTTTCACCTAAGCGGATCGTCAGGGAAAGCTAGCAAGTCAAAAATTCGAGGGTTTTTCGAAACGAGTATAGTTACCTATATTTGTATATATATAAAGCTTTAGATTACTCTATCGAGCACTGTTTTAAATCAACTAATATGGCACGTGTAAACATGGGTTGTTCACTCAAAACATACATATACCTGACCGCCACTCAGAGCCAGCTTTCCCTGACGATCCGCTTAGGTGAAACCTGGGTAGGTTTGTCTGGCTCATTAGGTTTATCTAGGTCTGCTCTACGGTTGTATTGAGCTCTTTTGTTAGTTAGTTGTTTGCTCGCATCGGTTTTTTTTATTTTGGGCTTCAAACCTGTATCTGTGCGATTTTTTCGACAGACTTTCATGTTTCAAGCTCTTTCTTTTTTAAAAACCTTTTTTTCTCTCGAGATTGATTTGATTATTGGCAAATCAAAAATTCGAGGGTTTTTCGAAACGAGTATATTTACCTATATTTGTATATATATATATATATATATATATATATATATATATATATATATATATATATATGTGTGTGTGTGTGTGTATATATATATATGTATTCCTGATGGCATCAGTTCTCAATTCGGTATCTATGCTGATGTCCCGAATCAAAGTGGATGCTTCCGGGACCACTACAATCATAACCGTTTCAAGTCTAGGATTAACTCTCATCTTTCACACACAATTGCATAAACTGTGCCCCTGACTCTTGCTACTCTCGGAACAATCACTTTCAGCAACCGTTGAGTGGCTTTTGGGGTGGATGCTAATAAAAATAAATAAAAAAGAAGTCTCACATTTTTAAAATATTAATTTAGTAGGAACATGCGCTAAACTGAAATAGCCAACTTTTATATCAATTTTAAGGAATTTATAGATCATCGCTTATTCAATGCATCTTCATCTGGGGGAAATTATCGTTTATTTCTTTATTTTTATTAAAATGGCATCTTTCAGATCAAAATTCTGGCATTGTCACCAGAAAAATTAATATAATTTACCTGCACCGTCGTTGAATCCGTCGCGTATAATATACGTCCGGAGTATTTACGTTTATCACATGTTCTTACTAAATTCCTACTGAAGCAATCTGAAAGAAGTGAACCTTAAAGAAAAAGTTAAAAAAAAAAAAGCAAAACAAAACAAAAACCCAAACAATACAAATAAATTTAAAGTTACAACGAAATAAGTTACAATTTTATTTCTATAAAGATAGTGTTAAATTTTTAAAAAAATTCATGCACTTAATGAGAAAGACGGTTAGTCTCCATATTGTAGATTTTGTTTTGGGGAAATAAAATTCGCCAGTTAATCCGCAAAACAAAATTTTCCAAATTGCCTTAGAAATTTACCATTCCGTCATATCCTCATTCAATTTTACTTACACACACAAACACATATACACACAAACACCCACACGCACATGTGCGTATGGGTGTTTGTGCGTGTGTGTATGTGTGTGTGTGAGAGAGACTTTGAGTGAGTGAAGCCTGAGTGTCTTTGCAAAGATCATCCTTTTTTGACCATTGTGAACTGGTGATACAGATTCATATAAAGAACAATACCAAATAATAGAAACCACATCACTTGCCGACTACCAACAGCAGCAACAACTAAAAGGAATGTAACTAGAAGAGAAAATAATGACATAATCAAGATGTTGATCTTCAACACTACCCCAAATAAAAGGTTAGGAAGGAAACCTCTCTCACTACTAGAAATGACGATAACATCTAGATTTAGAAAACTAGTTTCTTGAAAAAATGTTTAAAGATAAAGATTTTATAAATTTCAATCGAAAGCCGTTCTGACTTCGCGGTCAATGAATGCCAAATGTTTCTTGATAGGGAAACGGCTAATATTACCATTATCATAGCCATTACCATACGTATATGTGAATCTGTCATGCTCACATCTATGTGAGCATTTGGGAGAATCACACTCTCTTAACTAGCTAGACCAGAGGTTCTCAACCTTTTTTTTTACCCATGGACCTATTTTCCCTTCTTTTTTTTTCTTGGTTGACCCCTTCATAGATATTTGACATAAGAAAACAATATTCCATTTTCCACTAATAAAAATTTTGTGGTTTTAATAATCAAAGAAATATTATATAATTAAGCTTTATTTTTAAATGAAAACTAATTGAATGCAAATAAATTATTCTACAACAACAACAACAATAATAATAATAATTTTTTATTAACCGGTATCTTGTATAACGATATTGCACTGTTTCTTCCATGGTCAAACCTAATGGGTACAGAGCTCTTCAGGCAATTGAATTCACTGCAACATTTATTTATGCACACTGGTTAAAAATTTTAATAAACTAATTTAATGATTGCTGTGGTTGATGCTGCTCAGCGAGTTTCTTTATATTTGGTTCCATCGATGGTAATGATAATCAAAGATCACCTCTTTTCACAATGTCAAGTCTATTGCGAACTTTTGATAACATTTGAGAAACACGTTTAATTCCAGATTCAGAATGATGTTGGAACGGCAATAACGTCGAGATGCGCTTTATTTTAATAATAAAAATCATTCTGAGTTGGCTTTCTTCATGGACCACCAAAATATCATTGTTGACCTCCAATTTGTTATATTTTACCTGGGGACTCCCAGAAATATTACATGGAACTCTAGGGCCCATGTGCACCCCGGTTGAGTAACCCTGAGCTACAATGACCACTGTAATGTATATCAAAGTTTTAACCTATAATCAACCTATAAAAGTAGCTTTTTCTCTGTCTATCTATCTCGCTCTCTCTCGCGCACACACACTTGTATATAGGAGATGAAAGGAAGGAGAGAGTGAGAGAGAGAGATAGATAGAGAGAGAGAGAGAGAAAGAGAGAGAGAAAGAAAGCATATATTGATGATCTTTGACATAGAATATAAAGTAGGTTGTTGTGTCGCCTGGATGCCCGGCAGTAGGCAAAGCTGTTCGAAAGTATATATACAATAGAAGCAGCGGCAGTGGTTGCAAAAAAATAATCAACTCGGAGCATGTCATACTACTCAAAACGCGAATGAGGGGACCCACAAACAGGTCTAGGCTTTGCTTAGCTAAATGTAATACCAATTCATGTACAATTAACTGAATAAATAAATGAAAATAAAAATCGGCGTTCAATTTTCGAAGGCCTAAAACATGAAGGACGACATTTTGTTTTCAAATAAGATTATCCGTATGATACAAGACGTAGTGATTATTTTCAAATTTTGAATATCACAGACTAAGTTAAGCTTAATCCATATCAATGCATTTCTATCTATCTATCTATCTATCTATCTATCTATCTATCTATACCCTATTCTTTGATCTTGTTGTTTTTTACATAGATGGTGAGAGATGGAAAAAATATATATATATATATATATATATATATATATATATATATATATATATATATATATATATATATAATTTTAAGGTATGCGATATTTATTGGTTAAAGTACTCAATACCAGGGATAGACGTATGCAAATATAAAAGTGACCATGGAAATTAACACCAAGAGCTGACAGTTTGTTTCATGCCAAGCGCAATCGATTACGTTTAGCATGAAACTGTCTCTCGCCACTGGGCATTAATTTAAATGTCTGCTTATATATATATATATATATATATATATATATATATATATATATGTTGAAATAATTATACAAAGAATTAATTAGTAATGTTAATGGAATTGATGGCGCAATCACTTCGCTAGCAATTAATAAGAATTAGCGAGACATTAACTCACTATTAATTCCTTGAATAACGTGATCCTTATATTTGAATTGTTAAACTAATGGAATTAAATTTCCATGCCCCAATAAAACGCATCAGATAGCAGGCTAAACTCACAGGAGGTGGGTCGTGTTAACACGGCACTACTGGCGGAAGGGTTTCTCAAATGAACGACAACGGCAACGTGTTCACGACCATTTCTTTGAAAAATTGTTTCATAGACGATGGGATTTAAATGATCTGTTTGTTATGGTAAATGTAACAGACCGAAAGCCGTGAAGCATTAGGCAATCTTATATACCCCCACGAGTTTAAGATGTGACACAATGTCTTTTTAAATATTGTGTACCATCGGCTAATCCCCAAATTAATCGGTTCCAGCGACCATTGTTACGCTAAAGTCGATAATTCACTGACGCCGTCTCTTGTTGAGCAATGAGGAATTTGCTACTGTAGGGTTCGAATTTATTGAACCAGGTTTCTCCATTGTTTAATGAGGAAAACATATACTACGCATTGATCCCTACTTGAAGGATGTGAAGTCATAATAAAGAAGTCATTTTACTTACTTCTACACTCTGCTAAAGCAGGATGTAACACAATGACTTTTTTTTTTACAGTGAGATCACTACGTCTACATAAGGACCACAAATAAAATTGCCCAGTCTCCGCTACCACTGTCATTCTGGCGTCGATATTAAACTTACTATACCCATTTTTGTTCAATGAGAAATGTCCCAGCGCGGGTTTTGAAACTCCGAAAGCTTCTCTCCTATAAGATGAATATTGATTTGCAAAAGGTGTCTTATGTGTGGCGCAAGAACGAAAGTATAGAAAACTCAGTGAGGATCGAATTCATAAGTCAGGTGTAGTATTTATAACGCGACAATCTCGCTAGCAATTACACCGCGTCGAAAGTGGCCCTTATAAGATGTGTAAAACAGCTACCACGCTTTGATTTCAACTCGAATGTCAAGAATCGTGAACACATAAGCAATAACGATGATAACAGCTTTTTGTATATATTACAGACATATTGCGTTTACAAAATGTAAATTAACGTTTAATTTGCCTAACAAATTTAAACGCATTTTTATAAATATTTCTTCTGTGTGATGTACGTTTAAATCAAATTTGAAGAGCTGCCATACATAGACAATGCTTTTGACGATATGCAATCTTTTTTGTATAGAAAGAAGTTATATCTGCCTTTTTCAAAATTCACTCATAAGTTATAAAATGTTAGCGCTTAAAAACGTTAATAAGTGTAATATTGGCTTCTAAATATAACATTCTTTTAAAAACAGACATAAATAGTTTTTTAAATATCATATTTTTAATAAAATTCTATAGTTTTAGGCTCGGCAACGTTAGTTACGATCATATTTCCGTAGTAATCTTTCTTGTCGTCTGATATTGCACATTATTACAATTAGTCGAATGCAGCAGAAATAAAATACGAAATTATCTAAGTAATCTGTTTAATTAGATTTCCTTAAAACAGTGCCGAATTTTTAAAACAAGAGAAAAAATAGTAAGTTTGCTAAATTAATTTTTGTTAGTAGTATATACATTAGAAAAAAATATTAAAATAATTAAAATAAAAAAGGTCTGCTGAATTTATCATTATTATTAATAAAAACTTGATTATTTATTTTAAATTAGGTACCTCCATTAATTTTCGATACCTAAAGTTTAAAATGAATTTTTAAAAATGAAAAAGCATTTTTGAAACTTTCTTCTTCGCTCTAATTGAAAGCTAAATGATTAAAGTAAGCAAAATACTCTGGTCTATTTCAAATAGAAATTATATTGATTGGAATCTCGACATTTTGGTCGTTTCAGTAAAGTCTTTAATTGGTCATTGTTAATACATTTGTAAACAAAAGTTAATTTTTGGTTTTAAAATCTTCCAAAAATAAAATCTACTTTTCTGAAACTTTATTTGAGCTGATTTAAAGTATAATTAGTCTGATTTGAAAAATATATTATTCACTTTAAGTTTAAAATAAGAGTGAAATGAAAACAGTATTGGTAATTGCGCGTTTGTCACCGCTGGTAAATCATTTAACAAGTGCTGATAAAGTTGTTAACACATTCATTGTTGTTCTACGGAGACTTTATCTGTTAAAACATAATTTAAGAAAATGAAGCGTGAACGCCTATTTTATATAAATTTTAAGTGCTCAGTAATCTTACATTTTTGAAAATATACTCAATAATTTAAGTATAGAAATTTGAATTGACTATAGCTATCGCTCTTATTTTCTGTTAATGACTTGTATGGCTGACCATACTTTTAAACATGGGCACGTTACGTAATATTATATATATATATATATATATATATATATATATATATATATATATATATATATATAAAAAAATATTTAAAAAATCTTGAAGCAAGACACTATGTATTCAACTTTTCAATTTTGGTTTAGTAAATATAGTTTTCACTTAATAACAATATGATCTAACCGGATGAAGTTAAGAATTTTAAAAGCTTTATTTATTATAAATTACAATAATTAAATTAAAAAAAAATTCTTATAAAAATTCATTATTCATCAAATTTGTTTTTTTTGTAAAGTCAGTAGTCTCCTTACTATATATTATTTATAAAAGCAATTAAAAGCTTTTCTAATTAAATAATATCAGACTTTCATTACATTTTTTATTTTACAATTCGGAGTAGATTTTCGGGAAATGAATAGTAGTTGAAAAGAAAATTTTGATTTACACACTCCAAGGAATCCTGCTTTTAGGCAAGAAAAATTATTCTCATGAAAATTTAAAATTTTCGAGGGAAACATGAAGAACTAAAATATTTTTATCAAGATATTCTAAAAAAAAAAATCAACAATAATTTCATTTATTTGTGAATAAGTTCTGAAAGTTTCATTAAAATCTCATAATTATTTGATTTTTGCATGAATTTCCAAATCAATTTATTTTCACCGGAAAAAAAAACGCTAATCTCAAATATTACGTCAACCATAAAACCGCCGACCCCCCCCTCCCCCCAAAAAAACAGAATTTCAAACGTGCAAGAATAGATCTGTCTATATTTCTGAGATGAGGTATTACACTATTTACATTATTCGGACTATTGTCTTCATCGCCATATTTATTACAACGTTTCGGCTGTTGTACACTCCGGCCTTCTTCAGGTAGTTGGAATGTCGAACTGAACCCTTTATTTCGCTCACTGGGGTAGACTGTTCCAGTTCCACGTTTAATTCCCCTCTACAATTTCTCCACTACCTTAACCGGGTATTGAACTCGCACACTTTGGATCCTGTCACTGGATGTAACTAACACCTTTATCCACTGTGCCATGGCGACAAACATGAGGACAATAGTCCGAATAATGTAAATAGATTGATTTTTCGTCTTAATAATAATATAAACATTTTGACGATAAAACTTTGTTTTTATGCTGCTTTTCAGCGAAAAGGTGGAGGGACCTAAGTTAAATAAGGTTAATTAAAAATGATGTAAATAAAACAAATAAAGTTTACTTATGTAATTGAATAAAAATTATTTAGAGATTTGAAAATAATCAACAGTTGAATTAGTTTTATTATTATTATAATTAATTTCAAAATTATTGAAATGCATAAATATATTCTATTGTTTAATTAGTTGTTATTATTACCAAAAAACATTAGAGATTTATTTAAATGCGCACGTTTGTAATTGAATCTAACTGATAAAGATGCAAATAAAATAAATAAGTTTTTCTTCTTTGAAGTAAAAGTGTATTAAAAAAAATTGCTCAACTCTCTCTGTCTATATGTAGTTGAGTCATTGTTCTTTTCTGATATTAGTATGCAGCTAATGGCCATTACAGTGGGAAAATATATAATATTAAATGTCTCAATAGGATATATGTACATGCTGTTATTGCTTCTGGAATCCATTATGGAGATTCTTTATTTATCCCAAGAATTTACGTCACCATCTGGTCTTGCAATACCATTCCAAATGCAAAGGCATCAATTTCCTGTCAAACTATTCTTTGATCTTGCAATTCTCAAAGTTCAGGGCCAAACCCTTTCAAGCGTTGGTATCTACCACGAGAAAAACGAATGTTTCCATCATGGTCAACTCGATGGAATTATGTCCAGTGTAGGAAATTCAAGTGGACTTAGCATAATCACAAAAGGAACTTTGCGAAATAGACGTCTAGCTGTAAACGTTATTTATACAGGAATTTTATAGACGTCAGAGAACTTACTGCTTTATTTTCTCTGTTCATATAACGAGTATTCGGCTAGTATGAACAAACTTAGATCTATATGGACAGAGATAGATAGATAGATAGATAGATAGATAGATAGATAGATAGATAGATAGATAGATACAGACATATAGAAATAGAGAGAAGGAACAACAGAAAGGCATATATATATATGTTTGTCTGACGATCGCTAAAGCGTGAAACCCAGGGTCACAAACTCACATCTATCCAACCAAATATGTTAGCTCTATCGCTGATATTGAGCGCTTTCTAATAAGTACCGCGTATATAATATATAAATAATTATACATACTTATATTTATTTTATTTATACATTTACACACACACACACACACACACACACACACACACACACACACACACACACATTATAAATTAATTGATTTAAAATATGGTTTTCTATTGGTTCCATTTCAACCTCAAGCGAATTTTTCGCTTGAGGATGAAATGGAACTAATGTTTTTAATTTAATTACAAAATTAAATTCGGGGCTTTTAGCTTCCATTTTTGAAACATGGTTAGAACTGTGTAGCGAAAAAACATATTTTAAATCAATTAATTTATAATATTAATGCTCTGTAAATTTACATTGAGCACTATTTTGTAAAAATAATAATATCTATAAGAACACCGGATTATATATCTTATTGTTCTTTCTTTTTATATATATATATATATATATATATATATATATATATATATATATAGATAGATAGATAGATAGATAGATAGATAGATAGATAGATAAATAGATAGATAGAGAGAACAACATGCAGATAGATACAAGAAATAGGAGGAACAAGACATAGATATAAAAAATAGATAGACAAATAGATGTTATATATATATATATATAAATTTATATATATAATAAATAGATAGATAGATAGATAGAAGGAACAACAGATATATAAATATAAAAAATAAATATATAGATAGATCAATCGATAGATAGATAGATCGATAGAAGGAATGTATAGATAGATATAAAGAGCAAATAGATAGATAGATAATAACAGGTTGAGGAAGATTTTATATGACACTTGTTTGAAGTAAGCTATAAGGAAAGAAATGAAATGAAAATAGTCAATGGGAAAAAGAATTTTCTAGTAACTCTATATTTTTGATAGCAATATATATACTTGAAGCATTCGATCTCCTACCGTAAATATTGATGTGAGCGTGAGTGGCTTAAATAGGCGCGTGAACGTCTGAGAGAAGGAAGGAAAGTAGAAAGGAAGGAATGCAAAGAGGAAGGAAGGAAAACAGTAAACGTAGCAAACAGTATCATTAAAAAAAAGTGCTCTCGAGAAAGAAGCGAAGAAGGTGAAAAGCAGCAAAGACAACGGAAAGAGCGCGAAGGCCTAGCTGGTGTTGGGCAGGTAAGAAGGAAGATGAAGAAGCTGGAGTCTGCTTCAGCCTCGAAGAATATTGGAAATCGATACTCTAGTTTGAGGATCAATTGCTGAGGAATATTCTTGGTCGTAAAACGTCTCTCAGCGTCTACTTTCAGCGCCGATTGTAAGACCAAATTCAGAAAGAAAACAAAATGAGAGAGGGAGAGAGAGAGAGAGAGAGAGAGAGAGAGAGAGAGAGAGAGAGAGAGAGAGATCAACGTAGTGGACGGGGGAGATACAGAGTGAAATTGTAAATTTTTTCGAAGTATAACGTTTCTGATCAGTAAGAGAATAGACCGTGAAAAAAAAAGATTACCTGGAGCATTAGGGGGAGCGTGAGCGAGCGAATGAGAGATAGGGAGAGCGAGAGAGAATGACAGAGAGAGAGATAGTGAAAACTAATAAGCTAGTTGAAAATGCAAAAAACGCAATAAAAACACTATATCTATCTATCTATCTATCTATCTATCTATCTTTCTATCTATCTATATATATATATATATATATACGTTGCTATAAACATTCTCTCTATATCTATCTATCTATCTATCTATCTATCTATATCTATATCTATATATGTATGTATGTACGCTGCACTGATAAAATGACATATTTCAAATGGAGAAATAGAATTAAATAAATTATTATAATTGATATCGATATTTTCCTATTTAACCTACGAACAATCTCTACGCAGTATATCCAGAACAATCTATCTATCTATCTATCTATCTATCTATCTATCTATCTATCTATCTATCTATCTATTTCTTCTAAGCTATATCATAGTCTATTATGCAACAGTGCTATCAAATTAAAACTGATATTAAATAATCAATGCTAATAAAATTTTCTGGAAAGACATATATAAAATAAATAAATATATGTTCATTTCAATTTAAATACCTGTGCATATTAAGAATATATACAATAGCTATGTTAGTCGAGGCTTGATACGCATATTGTAAAAGTATATCTACGCTTGACTTCTTAGTTTAAGGTTTAAATCCTCGGAATGAGAAATCGACGAAGCGAGTTCGTATTCGTTTCGTTTATTTTTTTTTAAGTCACTTTAATGCTAATGCCCTTGGGAATGGCATGAATCAATCTCTTCCCTCCAGCTATGGGTTAAATGGTAGGAAAGACTGTGCTTTTAAGTTTACGTTGGCAAGCGATCTACATGAAACAAAACTTAGAATTAAATAATCACGTGGAAATGCGGCTAGCAACTCTTTTTAGTAAAAATCTACTTGCTATGGAAACCGCAACGTTTCAATTTTGAGTGATTGAGTCAATGAGTGAGTGAGTGAGTGAGTGATTGAGTGAGTGAGTGAGTGAGTGAATGATATAAAAATATATAGTAGGCACGGTGAAATAATGGTTAGCAGCTCGGATGGAGGAATCAAAGAGCCGAGTTTTAATTCCAGTCGAGTCCACTATATTCGATTACTTGCTAATACTATTGGAAAAGGTATGGATCCTTCTCTTTTCCCCATTCCAGCCATTCTTTGAGGTGTTTTCTTCATGAATAAAAAAGGGCGTTATGGTTGTGATATATACGTTCAGTCTTGGACTTTCAAATGGAACTCTGAGCGCGATTTATTCAAAAGCTTTGTGCAAAATTCCGATCCAAAATCACTTGGTACAAGATGTTATGAATATGGCGGATAAAATAGAAGAGTTCAAAGGGAATATAAATTATTTTCCTCTGTTACTCTCGTCGTATGCGACTTTGTGTTGACATGGAAAGGGACAACATTTTACCTATTGAAAATTGCAGGCTGCTCTTCAATCATTTTTTTAAAGACGCGTTGCAATGGTTAGACATATAAATGTGCATTAAGTGTGTCATTGCATTTTCACGATCCCATCATTCGTTAGGGTGGTAAGGACATATATTCTGCAGCCATAATAGCAGTGGTGTTTCATCGGCAAACAACGCATTGATATATTTAGAGATTCTTCATATAATGTTATTGGTTCTGACCTGGCATCTCGGCGTCATTCACTCTCCCCACCGCCGTAATCTAGGTTAAAATACTTTCATGGTAATTGTTCTGATGAACTTTTCATCTGTAGTACCTAGACTTTAGGAATTTAAGCGCAGTACTAGATTGGCATCGTGCCCTCATCATTTTACAGTTAAAATTGCTAGATACAACCGTATGTTCTATGCACACAGATTCTTCTATCGCACTTCTCGCTTGTGGAATACTCTTCCGGTTTCTTGATTTCCAGTCAACTTTTCTTTTCAAAAATTTAAATGCAATGTTAATCGTTATCTTCTGTTTTCTAAATCCTTGCTCTTTTACTAGTCTCTCTCATTGTGTTTTTTTTCTTTCTTTCATAATCTCTAACATTCAGTAACTTCTGTCTTTATTGCCTTACTTGAGGTAAAATTATTTATAAAAAGACAGCCTCAGGAGAACCCAATCCTTTACAAGCTGGTTTGAATTCAGAGTTGTTCTTCTGCTAGACTGGTTGTCAACCAAGGTTATAGAGACTAAATTGTTATTTTACCCAAATCTGGCAGAAGCTGGAGATGGAATCATAAGTGACTATAATGAACTCCACTCTCCGATTTCACGGTCCGGGCCGGTATCCGTTATTCCACCGTCATTCTTTACTGCATTGCGTTTTAAGAAAGCTAAATAAATAATATCTCAATGCCGCACCACACGCACAATGTTTTTTTTTATTTTTCTATGGGAATCATGTTTTGGTTTCAGTTGGAGAATTTTATACTTGTTAGTACCTGCATTTTGCATTGAATATTGTTGTATGTTGTTCTTTTTTATTTATTTTTTCTATACAACACTGTTCAACCTGTACAAAGCCCAATGGTCACTCAATGTAGAGGATTAAATACTAAGCTGCACAGATTATGTGGAATTGTGGGGAAGATAACGGTTGGTCCTAGACTTGAACAGGTTAAGATTGTTGCTAAGATTTTAGTGATTGGAGAGGTAAACTCATGGGAATCGGTTCCATAATCGGTTCATGTCAAGAAGCTGCTCGAGTGGAACTACCCTTTCACAAATAGAATACAAAGGGGATGTGGTTGGTCTGTTATAATGTGTGAGACATATTGAGTCTTAGCTATGAAGATTAGAACTCATGGAACTAAGTAGTTCATCTAAACATTTTGCGTGGAAATAATGATAGATCAGTGAGAGACTTGCGACGTTTCGTTTCTGGGAAAGGGTCTGCAGGATGGAAAATATTCCATCAACCATGTGGATCCGGAGATCCATTTGGACTTCATCGAAACTGGAAAGTGAAAGCTTCTATCCATTTGCGGCTTGATATGGCTTTTGTAAAGGTAGAGGATATCAGAAGGAGTCAGGTAGTTATTGGATCTTTAAAGGAAACCGACAATTTTCTTTGCATCTTTAGCGATGGATCGTATGTACGAGGTCAATTTGAGATCTGGGTTGGGTTTAAGTACCCATAGACTATAAAAATAATACATTTAAGGACAAATAACTTAGAATTGTATATGTTGTTGATTCCGGATTGAAATCCGATACCAATAAATAACAAACGCCAGGAATGAATATATGAAAATAATGTATTAACGTAATAATACAAACTGGTAAAGCAGATTATTAGTTCCAGGAATACGGGTTAATAGCAATACATACATATATATATATATATATATATATATATATATATATATATATATATATAGTCTTTGGTATTGAAGTATCGCTGTATGACTTCTTACTGAGTCTACGTGCTCGCTGACTGTGACTCCTACAACGCTGTTACCTCACTCTTCCGGTTACCTACAACTTTTACTCTGTCACTCTGGACTCGACTCGGCTTTTCGGTCTTGCTCTCTCTGACTCTCGTCTCGCTCTTGCAGTAGTATATGTATATACTGGGTGAGTTCATTTGTATAAAAAGGGGTGGACCCCTCAACAGAATATAAGTCATTACAATGAACGATTCCCATAAAATGATAATTACTTAAAACTCAAACTAATAAGGGCTGAAAAATTGTCTTATATATTTACCAGAGGAAATAATGTAATTATTCTATGAATTATTGAATAACAATATTTCTTTTTTTGTTATGAGGATATTATGTATTTTAACTGTCATTGATTGTGTTCACTAGACACAAATATGTTTTATTTCTCTCGGAGATATTTCCAATGCTCCATCTGATGGTCGATAACGTCAGATAATTCCTGTTAGGTCACTGTTGTCACACAGACCTGTTTAGTTCCTTCGTCCCAGTATATTGCCTTCACTTGGATTTTTCTAAGCTACGTGTAGTAAACATCGGATATTTGAGGGCAGCACGACAAACAATAATCTGTCGCTTTTAATAACCTGTAATTTCTTTAATCTCTTGGTTTGCCACAATTCCTTTTATCAGCACTGAAGAAAAATAGGATTATATGACTCAGATCTAGGATTATATTTAAGATTTAAATTATTGTTTTTACTAAACCTGAACATTAAATTTATGTGATAAATTGTGGGAGCCGTACAAGAGATACCACCAAAGTAGAATCTTCAATAACAAACATAATATTTTATTCAACTCCTGATTTCGTCTCATTCAGTTGTTGGTATGCGGTACAATACCATCGTCTTGCCCGCGGGTGGATATTTATATATCTATCCAATATTTTCATTCTCTTACTTGCAATACCGGATGCTGGTTTACGGTCACGTACTTCTCTTTTCGATGGCCGGAAATAACCCCAGGTCAACAGAACACATGGTTTCCTTTGACAGTCTGGTGTGAAACATGACGGCGATGTCTATACCGCCATTTACTTTAATTAAATGCAGTCGCATTTCATACCTCATAATTAATATTAAAACTGGTCATTTTTATTTTCCTTATTGTAAAAGGAAAGAATTTCAGCCAACATCGTTTCACAAGCTGAACATTAAATATCAAATAGACGAATATAATTTCAGTGTCGCATTCTTAGATTATATCATTTATCGTTCAGTTGTAATTCTTTCTAATGTTATTAAAAGTAATTTCCAGTTATTGTGTTTATTTTAAGATCTCCTAAGCGCAGCTGTAGGCAGTTAATTTTACCCGAAGTTATTTTGAATTTTCAATGTATTGCTTCTATAGTGAACATTTTTTCTACTAAGATTCACCCAATATAAGACTCGAGAGTCATTCAATGTGGGCGGTTAAAGCTAAAATAGTGATATTAAAAAAGCGTGACGTATGAATGAAAGAGATTGTGGAAGAAAATGAAAATTATGAGGATAAGAAGAATAGATAACGATTGGCCCATGATTTGTGTTATTTGAAGATAATAATGGTTTACTGATACAAGTTTTATTATTTATCTATAGGCGGGGAGAATCAGTGGATCCATGCCTTTCTCAGTGGCACGTAACAGGATATAATGAACCCAACGGGAATTGGAACTCGGGAACTCTTTGATTTGTGAGGTTACGTTTGTACTGTTCAATGAAACTTTCATAAGGAAATCTGTTCGGTAACAGTCTGTTCCTGATAGCAGAAGATAATTAATACTTAGAGCATCAAGAGACAGAAAGTTGTGGAGGACCATGATTGTCTACGTCCTGAAAAGACTTGTTATATGAAAGTAGAAATTACTGTTTTCTCTATTATGGTTATTTTTCATTAAAAATTTCTACGAATGCACTAATTCTCATCTTGCTAGAATTTACTATAAAAGTCGGATAGGCAGAGAAATTAAGACGTAATCTCTGTCTATAAAAGTCAGTGTGTGTGTGTGTGTCTGTGTGTGTATGTGTGTGTGTGTAACGAATGCACGGCCGCAATTTTCGACGGATTTGCACCAAAATGTACATGCACATGCTCCAAGTTAGCGGGAAGTCCAAGACCGACTTTGCATTTCCCAATTCCCATCGATAGTGGAAATAATCGATTTTTTCATGATTTTACGACAGTTTTCATGTAGTTTGTGGCTATTTTCTACTGGCCAGAGTGAGAGCCTATAGCTGGATGCTCTGAATAGGCAGGAAGATTCTATTGGCCAGCGTGAGAGCCAACAGCTGACTGACACGAATGCTAGCATGCAAAAAAATCGATAGCTGCATTCGTCACAAGTGGGAAAAATTTAAATCTGCTTGGCACTTTACTCCAATTGGCTCATTCGCTTGCTTAAACTCAACGTTGATTCTGATTCCGCAGAACTGGGTTGGGTGTGAAAAAGTATTTGTTGTTAACATTCTTTTTTCATTCGGTTTTTCCAGTTACGAGTCCTTTTTTAAAGCTGATCGTTTTGTATTCATTTTGTTTAGTTCTTTTTTCGTAATAGGTTTAATGTTTAGTATAGAGCTTAGAAAAAATTCGCAGTGTGAGATAGGCAAGAAGTAAGGTATGTAGCAACATCAGCACGGCAAAGGGCACTCTTTTAAAGGCAAGAAAGGGCAAAAATATTTTAAGTGAAGTGATAGCGATTGCTGTATGAGTCGTACGATTTTTGAATCAAGAACGGACAACGCCGAGCCATGCTGCTAGTCTTCTATAAATGAAAGAGCTTTTTTCTTATATATGTAAAGTAGGGTAAAAACAAAATCCGAGGAACTAGAGGGGAAGACAAAATCATGTCAGAAATTCCTTTACTGTACTTCTTGTCTTTGACAATCTCACAAGAAAACTATAAAACAAGAAATAATTGACA
This sequence comes from Acanthosepion pharaonis, assembly GCA_903632075.3. Lineage (NCBI taxonomy): Eukaryota > Metazoa > Mollusca > Cephalopoda > Sepiida > Sepiidae > Acanthosepion > Acanthosepion pharaonis. Next base: position 652,533 of record CAHIKZ030001229.1, read on the forward strand.
TTTAATCAAAAGAATGATTTTAATTTATCATTTTTTTGAAAAAAAATTGCCATTTCTTTTCTTAAATTTTCTTTTTGTTCTAATTAGATTTCGGTGCTTAATTGGAGAGCGAGCGTGCAAGGAAAAATGCCGTTGTCGCGAAAATGAAATAAAAGTAGAAAAATACATTTTCGCTGTCGCTGATGTCACATAAACGCGTGTGTATACCGATTGCATCGACAGATGAACCTATGAGGCTTAACACAGCGCAGACACATTTGTGTGTGTTCAACACCTTTAGAGCCCGACTGTGGTTTAAACTACAACTATTACTGCAATACTGCTGAGCTAAACTTAGACACAATTTCTGGAAGATAGTCTGAAGGAAGCTAGTATACTCAAAACGTCGGTCACGATGACTTGTGACTTTGTACTAGCACAAATATCGACGGCTCACAAAAACAGTTCCGCCAACCCAATTTCACTAATAAGCCTTGGGTCAACCCATGGTATCGTTTTCAGGTACTTTCTAAATGTGGCGAAGGCTGGGGTGGTTTCTCCAGACCGATAACATCAAAAGCCACCTTCCTGACATATTCGATTATGGTGAGATTAAAATCGGGGTCTAATGATTGGAAAAAGAACGTAAAACCATGTATTGCAGGCTAATAGAACAACTGTCGCTGATTTATCTCTTCCAGACGGCTACATGTCACTCCTACTTATGGCGTAGAATCTTCGTAAAACTTGGAATCATTCTTTATAACCATCTAAGCAACTTTCAAGACTAAATATGCACAGTTGTATTATTTGTGTATAGCGACACCAGACTTTATGAGGCTGGTAACATCGGTATCATATTTGTGGTGCTCAGTCATACGGGAAGTTGTATCTCACATATTTAAGAATTACATTTCCTCAAATATTCACGGCCAGTGCGTGTGTGCAGCCCCATAGGTCCCTCAAACGAAAGTGGACCTTTCATGTTCGTCTAGGATGAGAAACTGGACAAGACCTCTCGTCCAAACGATCCTTTTCCATGCTCGCAATCTAGTAACAGCTGGGAGGTCAGATCAGATCAGTTCAGTTTTGAATCTGGCTTCTCTGAAGGTCATTGAGTGCAAAGTACATGTTGGCTGATCTAAATTGGGATATATACTACGTATATCCGATAGCTGACCAATACATTTGTATGACGATCGAGGTCTCAATGGAATAGCTGCAGTGTGTTTGGGGATTAATTTCATATCTACTAGTAGTGGCGTTACCTTGCTAGAACAATCTATCGCTCCCAGGAAAGAGGGCTAGTATGAAAGGGTTCAAATTTAAAAGGATATGTGTTCTCTGTAAAGGCAGACCTCATGTTCATGAATGGCAGATTCAAACACCATTTGAACACATTCCCCACTATTACAAATAATCACACTATAGTGCAAGGAGATTAATCGGTGCAGATTGCCCCATTGATGAAAACCTGAGATAGAATAATTTAACACTCGTAATCGACCCTGTGCAGATAGTAATTTTCGAATAAAGTTTCGATTTAATAATTAAGCTTAGTGAAAACGAATTCGTTATAAGTCAACCAGGATTTTAGGTCTGTGTCAACAAGTGTGTTCATAGAAATGTTTGCTTTCTCAGCGTTGAGTAAAACTGCGATATTTGTTTGAAATTAAATACTGAAAATAATTTTAGTTAATGGTGAAAAATACAAACAGAAAGTATGAAAGAGATAGCACTCTAGAAATGATAATGGAAAAACTAACATGGTAATTGTAACTGAAAAATTAGCCGTTTCAGTACAGGAAAAATTCTCCATTTATTGGACGAACAGTTGCTATTAGTGTCGGTTGAAAAAATATCTTTCTCTTAAAATAGATATTTTTTTAGGAAATTAGTCTGCTCAAGTTCAGTAACACTTAAAGACTTTTTTTCGAATATTAATGGGCGTCTTCTTTCAAAAATTTCTTTTTTTTTGTATTTGCCTATGCGGATTTTGAAGAAAAGCAAATATGTTTACCTCAAATTTTAATACACTCAAAAGATTATGACATTAAGCTATGTAAATGAAACTCGTAAAGTCAACGGATCTTTTCTGAAAAAAAAGGACCAGGCACCCTTCGTTTACAAGGGGATAATTTATTACAAAATAATTATAGTTGAAGGTTGCATATAATTTTTCAATATACTATACATATTATATATATATTAGCTCGGATATATATGTTATATATATTCACATATATTATCGCTGTCCCCATATATTTGACGCTTTCTTTTTGTTCTCACCAAATCCAAACACACACACTTATGTATGGAGAAGGAGAAAGAAATAGAGATAGATAGATAGATAGATAGATAGATAGATAGATAGATAGATAGATAGATAGATGAGGATTGGTTAAAATTCCTTTTCTCTAAAACTACCTATTCAACAATAGCAGAAATTTTCCAGTTAAGATTCTTTATCTAGCCCAGAACCTTTCAGCACACTCTTAAATACATACACACACACATACATATGTGTACAGAGAGATAGATAGATAGATGAGGGTGGGTTAAAATTTCTTCTTGCTCTAGCCTATAACTTTTTAGCGCACTCTTAAATGCAAACATAGACACGAACAAGCACACATACACACACACATATACATATATATTATATATTGTCTATACATATATATATATATATATATATATGTATGTGTGTATTATATATATATATATATATATATATATATATATATATATATGTATGTATGTATATGTGTGTATGTGTGTGTATGTATGTATACATGCATGTATAGATGGGTGTGTGTTTCCATGTAGGGGGATATATTTAAGGTAATGTTCATTTCCCTACTCTCAAAACCATTTGTGACCACACTATATGAACCAATATTTTCCCCTTTTTTTCACTTTGGGAATTTAACACTGACACTCACGCAATGTCCAAATTTGTGCTTGCAACATTCTTAATATACCTACAGTTAATCTACACAGGACTGTAGAAGTATAAAATAAATAAATAATAAACATATCATTTCTCTTCTAAGTTTGCTTTCTTTTACATGGGCACCCCATATTCACTCTATTTATATTTGGACCAATTTAACTTTACGTACAGTGAGCTTTGATAAGTTTTTAGCCACCCTTGATTACAGCAATTTTGGTTTGTTTAATAACGTATTTTCTTTTTTTTTCAGATAATAACGTGTTAGTATCAAGCTGCTCTTATCTATGAACAATAGTTGACTTATATCTTGCAATGAAAGTTCGTGGAAGGAAATTAGTGAATTTCAACAAGGGCAAATAATAGATGGCATCAGTGTGACAAGTCAAATAGAGAAATTGCTATGTTTTTCCGGGTTAATCATCAAACGGTTAATAATATTGTTAAGAAATTTAATTAAGAAAAAATTGTCGTGTGGAACAACGTTCAGGAATTCCAAGCATCGTGTCTGAGCGAACGAAAAGGGCACTGAATAGGAAAGTAATCAGAAACCGTCATCAGAGCGTCAAAGATGGCGCCAACAGCGTGGAAATGTTGACATATGCGGTAGTTTATTTCTCCTGGTTAAAAACTTTTCTTAGGCCACTATATATTGGCGGCTTTTTGTTTATACAATTGAGGTGAATCCGCATAGCTCTGATCAATTTTTCGTTATCAACCAATAGATGTAAGGACATTGTTTTTAGCTTATTCCTCTTTTCACGTGGTCAATCACGGCTTTACAAACTTCCCTCCCATATGTCGCTGTAAGTAAAGATTGATACGGTATCATAAGGCACTTCCTGTTCTGCTATCTACGTATCCAATCACGTTTGACAGGTTTCACGATGTTTTCTTTACAGCTCCTTTACAGTGTTAACTCCACGCGTTTCTTTGCTTATTATATTTACCAGACATTTAATTTGTCTCATTCTGATTGTAAGTGTCCTTTCAATTATAAGTTTATTTTAAAATTCATCGTTGTTATTCTCAGCATATTTCGCTAAAATTACATGTCTGTCGCTTCGGTGCTTTTTTTTTTCTTCCATGGAGAAATTGTTCAGCATTTATTGCTATGTAGAAGGATAGTTATAATGTAGAAATTCAGCACTCTTTTTATAGTTACTAACAATATTTTCACATATTTTTAATACTTTGCTTAGCTTCGAGAAGGATTTTTTTGGATTTTGATATAGCTTCTGTTTTATATGTAACATTTTCCTTCATCTATTACTGATCTACGCAGTTATTTTTTTTAAAAAACTACATTTTGATAAAAATTGGAACGCATGCTGAAATTATCTGTTCCAGTATTTAAAAAAAAACCTATGCGTTTTATATACGAGGTATCTTTCCTAAAATCGGGTAAACTAGAAATTATAGGAGAGCATTATACACAAATAATAACAGTAATTTTAAAATCACGAAGGAATTTCTTCTAGTTACAGTAGTTGCATACAAAGCTTAACTTGCTATGACATACGTCAACATTAAATCTCCGAAAGTTGTGTCGCTACAATCTTACAAGCGTAATTTCACAAGAAATCTTCGATAAACTTACTTTAACCTGGGCTTGAAAAATCATCATTGTCACATGTTCAGTCCATGATCTTCTCAGCGTTCGTCTGTAGAACGTACTTTCAATGCCCGATAAATTCCAAAAGCATCTACGAGTCATTGTGGGTGATGAATTATTTTCCAGCCTCCGACCTCTCTCTTACAGGCGGGATGGGACAAGCCTCTCGCTGCCCTTTCGCTAATTTTACGGAAAGTGCTCTAACAAACTACATTCCTTGGTTCCCGCAGGCCTAACTTTCACGGAAAGGACTCACCATGACACTTACATTGTAGAAAAACACACACATTGCCTCCGTATTCCACCAATGAGAAGAACGTTCCACTCGAACGGCTTCTTCCTGCAAACCTCTGTTCTGTGGAACTGACTCTCAAGAAGATATTTTCCCGATGTCTACAATATTAACCCGTTAATGTCTAGA
>CAHIKZ030001229.1:667500-670000 GCA_903632075.3 Acanthosepion pharaonis
GATCCCATATATAAACACACACACACACACACACACACACACACACACACACACACACACACACACACACACACACACACAACCTGGGTTTTATAATAAAGTATAACTCGATATGAGTTGTCCCTCTTTCATTCTCGTGAAAGCGATGCCTCTTAATCGTGATTTCAAATTGATTTTGTGCAAAAACAATTGTGTTTTTCCAATTTTGGAACTGTCAGAACCACCGCAAGGTAATTTTACGTAGTCCTGTGAAGTTTTGTTGAAATCGGTTGAAAAATGTAGGAAATCCGATCCAATATATAAACGTACAGACACACACACATACACAACCTGGGTTTTATAATAAGTTTGTTTTTTGTCTATTCCTAAATATATGTTGTATATTTATTTGAAAGAATACCTTGGATACACATAACATTTGGTATTATTAAATTTTCTTGTGAGGTATTTGTCTTTTTCTTTCATTTTGGATTGTAAATCGTAAAAAGGATGAAAATAATACAAGAGCGTATATTGAGGCAAGAGTACCTTTCTTTGAATTCTAGACTGTTATATAAAGAAAAGGCATAAAATTGTTGGGACATAATTCAGAGTTAATTAAATTATTTTAAAATATCTTTCAACCTAATAACTAATAAGCTCTGACAAACAATTTAGTTTAAACATAGATACAAGAAAAAAACATACTGCGTTTGCCTTAAAGAACACATATATATTTGCTTATCGCATATGTGGAAATACGATACAGGGGAAGTACAATATTTTGTCCCACGGATGTACATGATAGCATGAATTAAAATTTAACACCTGGGATCGCTCTTTTTACCGATGTTCCTTTGAATTTAAAACTAACTGGCTACAACCTATGGTTATTACGACAGAGACTTCACGATGTCCAAAATAAATCCATTTAAATTCGCCGGTTTGATTTGAAATGACAGGATTAAGTTCTCTTGCTTTAGACCTTGTCTCGCTCGAAGATGATGCAGAAGAAAGAACGTATGATCTGTCATATTTATTCGCCCTCTCCAAACGGAAAAGTTTAGTTTGAGATGGTGTCTAACAAGAAAAGAAAAACCCTGGCATTGTTGCAAGGGCTGAAACTAGTAAAAGAAAATCCAAAACCTGCTTCTTCTAGTATTGTCGTGGGTTTGGAAACAGCAAGAGCAGAACGTGTCATGTGAAAAGACAGGGTGGAGTAATAGCGGCTCGGATTGAGGAATCGGAGAACAGAGTTCGAATTCCAGTCGAATCCATTATATTCCATTACCTGCTAATACCCTTGGGAAATGTATGAATTCTCTTGGATGGCAACTGGTCTACTGAAGAAAGAAATGACAACCTACTGCATGAGGAAAAGAAGATAACACGGATGTTCATTGTCTCATAGTTGTAGCCAAGTGAGGGATTAAACATACAGGAAGCTTGTAAAATGATAATAAAGAAATTAAATTCCTTATGTCAATTTTCATAATTCCTCACTATTGGAGCATTGAACTTAAGCTTTGTAAATATATACTAGACCTTTAAATACATATTTTATTAGCAAATTCTAGGTACTTATTGTCAAAGCAGAATGTTACGCAATGATAGAAAATTGACACTATACAGCTTTCCATTAGGAAGTTTAGGTAAATATGAAATAGTAGAATGAAAATATATAAAACAGGATAAGCCTTCGAATATTACCGAAATATGAAATTTGAAAATTCAAAATATCCACAGTAAAATAAATTAAAGAAAGAGAATCGAATAAAATATATAAACATAAAAGAAGGAAAGGAAACGGTGTCATAAAGATGAGAAAGGTGAAATGAGTTAGAAATGGAAGAAGAAACAAACAAAGTAAATAAGAAAATAGAATAAATTTCTGAACAGAAAATGTAATAATGAAATATATAGAAAATGAAAAATACAGAGGTTGTGAAAAGACAATTTATAAAAAGAAGAAAAAGAATTGGAATAATATGAATCTAGAAAGAAAAAAAGATAGAAAGAAAGAAAGAAGGACTATAGCAAAAAAAGAAAAATAGTGCAAGATATAGAAGGAAAGATGAGAGAAAAAGAAGTAAATAAGGAAAAGAACAAATTGGAAACAAAAAAACAAGAAAGAAAGAAGTAAACAAACGCGCATACAGAGAGAGAAGAAAGTAAGAAAGATAGCGAAAGGAAGGGAAATTAAAAGGTAGAAATAGAAAATAAAGAAAATAAGATAAATCAAAAAATCGGGAAGCAAAAGACACAGAGAGAGAGAGAGAGAGAGAGAGAGAGAGATATGGTACAAATGAAGGAAAAAACGACACATGGAAGAATATCAATTGCAGAAGAAAAAAATAAGCAAGCAAGAAATGAAGAAAGAAAGGAAAATGTAAAAAAAATGAAAGGAAAAAGGGAGATGGAACTTTTCGGCAAGAAAGAAAAAAGAAAGAAAGAAAGAAAGAAAGAAAAACTGAAAAGGATGATGAAGAAAGTGAAGGATTATGAATTCAAAAAAAAAAAA
>CAHIKZ030001229.1:672500-682500 GCA_903632075.3 Acanthosepion pharaonis
TTGTCAGCGGCTCTCAAAGACAGATGCATAAAAGAAAGTTTGTTGCCCAAATATACATCAAAATATATATATATATGTGCCAACTAAAAGTGTCTCCGAAAAAATCTATACAGTAAAAATTTGACTCCCTGAAATTCATAAAAGTGTGCTGACCATTGATAGAAACCAAACAGTAGATGTGATCACAGCAAGGCGGTGTGGGATTCGTTTCAGCAGTGACGACAGTAATGTGACACCATCGTCCTGCTCAGATTTCACCCCAGGGAATGAAAATCCAACTGAATCGAATTTATTTTCCCTGTGCAGATTTTTGATTTGATGAAGAATAAAATAATTTGTTCAGATTTTAGATACACCAAGGACTGAACGAAATTCACTCGTTTAACAAATAGGAAAAGCAAACTAAATTTTTATGGAAAATATTATCTCTGCCTATATTCAATTAACACCATCAAAGCATCACTTTTCTCAAAATCTGAAATGGCCAAACTGTCCACATTTTAAGGTCTCTTCCTCGTCGTACCGAGAATATTTCATTACCCCACGAATAAAGACTTGAATAAAAAGGTATTTGACTCTTTGATTGATATCCTTATTTTTCCAATTAATCTTTCCGAATTTAATTTGATGATATTTCTTTACTCAATTAAGTAAATTAATTAATATTGTTTTATTTCCATAATTATCAATAATAACATTTGACCCTCAGTAAGAAATGCATTCAACAGCAGAATAGATCTTAGCAGCAACTAAAATTGAATCGTTCTTATATATACTGTTTGTAAGCAAATATATGGATATAGATCCGACAGTATGAAGAAAAATATACTGAAAAAACAAACAAAAATCCTAATATGCGATTATACTGTTTTAATGTTTAATGTCAACGTCGGACGTTTCGGTCTAATAGACCACCTTCAGGACATATTCATAAAACATAATTAACATAGACCATTTACAATTCAACATGAAAAAGACGATGGACATAAAAGCAATACCAATCCAAACAGATAACTGAAATCTTTTATAAGATCAGCGTTCTGTTTAAATATGAAGCAGGCATAATATCTATCTCACGCACGGTGAACATTAGACCTGGCTTCTTTAATATTTCCCCTTTTCTAGCAAGATTAAGGCTCGACAAAAGTACATATAAGTTTTAGATCAAAATAAAATTATTTTCGTTTTTCATTCAAAATAGTCAAATTTTAGCAATATGTTTTCACAACATCGCCCACGTGACGACGACGTGATCATATTTAAACGGAACGCTGATCTTCTGTTATCTGTTTGGACTGGTATTGCTTTTATGTCCATCGTCTTTTTCATGTTGAATTGTATATGGTCTATGTTAATTATGTTTTATGAATATGTCCTGAAGATGGTCTATGAGACCGAGACGTCCGACGTTGACATTTAACATTAAAACAGTATAATCGCATATTAAGATTTTTGTTTGTTTTTTCAGTATATTTTTCTTCATACTGTTTGTATAATTTTCTATAAATACTATCATGGTAATTGTTCTTATGAACTTTCCTCTATTTTCTTATTGACACTTTTTTGTATATAGGATTTTATTCGTTGTAAATATTCATTGCGGTTACATTTTAAATGTTAATTTTATTCTCTCCCCCTCCCACAGACAAATTGTACATATGGGAACTAGTTATATTCATATAGAAATTATAAAGTATTATGATGGCTGTATCAAGAATGGTAAGAATGTGTGGTTTTGGTGTAAGGAATACTGTGGTATGTTTGGGTCAGTAATCGTGGCTAGTTAAGTTTAAGATAATACAAATTGAAAACTAGCTTTCCTTATCTCCCTTCTTGGCCTTGTGCCATATATTTGTATTATAACAAAATAAATATTACTCTCCTCTATGATTTGGTGATTCTGAGATATATTTAGAGATTCTTGAAAAAAATCCAAAGAGAAATCTGTAATGTTATTAGACCTGACCTGGCACATCTGTTTCAGTCTCTTTCCCGCCGACATAACCTAGCTTCTATTTGGCTTTTCTATAAATATTTGCATGGTGATTTTTCTGATGAACTTTCCGCTATGGTACTTAGACTTTATAAATTTACGTCCAGTACTAGATTGGAAATAAGGAATCAGCATTTTCAATTTTAAATGGCTAGATACAATTGTAAAATCTATACTAATAGTTTCTTCTATCGAACTGTTTATGAAATTCTCATCCGGCTTCTTGCTTCCCAGTCAACAATGATCTTCAAAAAATTTAAATGAAATCTCAATCGTTATCTTTTGCCTCCTGAATTACTTTTCTTTTAATGTTTTTTTCTTTTCTTTAATATTTAGCACTCGGTAACCACTCAGCAATTTAGTAGCTTTATTGCCTTGGAGTGAAATGATTAAAAAATAATGTTACTCGAACCTTTGGAAATCCCGAAACAAAGCTCATATCATTTGATCATTACCATTCAGGCCATGAGTTTTCTCCAGACAATGACAATGTCGCTTCATGATTTGAATTTCTATTACGTCTCGAGTTCACTCCAAACTTTAAATAGAACTTATACATACAATCCATTTAAGAAGGTGATAGGAAAACGGTCAGTTCATTCTATCAATTGTAGAAGTCTCTCACTCTTTCTTGTATTTCTTTTTACAAATGTCATATGAAAACAAAAATGGAGTAATACTACGATAATACTATTTTCAAAGAGAATTCAAAATTGTTTACGCTGTCTTCTAGAGGATGAGTTACCTTACTCTCTGCAACCATTTTCAACGTAGAGAAAATGATGGAAGTGATCGCTATTTCAATGGCAAATGTACAGATGATCTCTAGGGTTTATTTCCTCCATTGCAGACATATTACCATTCTATCAATATTCCAAATGTAAGACGTTTTTTCCCCAAGAACAGCCGCAGTTTGTCTCACGCTTCCGCTGGTATGCTTCCAGAATATTTCAATTTTAATCTCTTCGAGTCAAGTGCTATTCCTTATTTATCCTACCTGTCCTCATAATCTTCACTATCTATTATTTCCAACATCAGTGATATCCCATAATTCATTCCTCATTAATATTTTGAAAGTAACTGTGATACTAATATAATATCCTATTTCCCTCTCGCTTGTAGCCATCCATAACAAAAAAGTAAATAAATAAACGTTCTTCAGCACAAAATCAGAATGAGTCAAATAAAGTTTCATAAGATTCTGCTTAGAATTATTAATATTACAGTAACCCTTGAGTATTTTGGGGATTACTTCAACCAATGCTTTTATCCAAGGATATATGGATGAATGGATAAAAACTTTGGTTGATGTAATAAAAAAGTGAATTGACCCAAAGAGTTGCGATTTCAATACTTGGCCACAGCAGAGGGGAAGAAAAAGTTGGAGAGTTCAGTTACTAAAGGGAAATAACTGAAAACACAGATATCCAGAAAATGGACGAGAATTCGAACTAATACGTAGACTAAATACAGATATCGGCTAAAAAATCCAACGTATATCTCCTGAAGAAGTTCGGAGCGTACAACTGTCGAAACGTCGTGAATATGACAATAAACCGTTCGAATAGTGTAAATAGTGCTCACGTGAAACAACTACATTGAATCAATAGCTACATCTAGCGCAAGGAAAGCTTGTGCTCTGTATCACGCCATAAGGTTTTCCTCGTCTGAGTCCATCCTTCACATCTACAAATTTACCATTCCTCCATGCATGTACTGTTTTTATATATGGTCCGGTGTCCCCGCTATCCATTTCGATGTACTTGACAAAATCCAGAGACGGATATGCAATGTGATCGGTCCTGACTTGGGGTCTCGACTCCTGTCACATTCTCACCGACGTAATGTGGCTTCCTTTTGTCTTTTCTATAAATATTTTCATGGCATCTGAACTGACGAAGTATTTTCACTGGTGCCCTTACAGTATTAATTTAAGCGTGCTACTAGGTTGGCATCACGGTTTTACTGTTAAAACAGTTAAATAATACTATTCTACTTCAACAGGTTCTTCTCTCGCACTTCCCTACAGTGGAGCTCCCTTCCTCTTAATTGCTTCCCTGATAACTATAATGTTCAAAAATTTAAATGTAATGTCAATCGACATCTGTTGCTGCCTTGATCTCCGCTTTTCTATTTATTTTCCTCCGTTCTTCTTTTTATACCTTCTTCAATCCCAGCCGATACGCAGTCTTTTCCCTGACTTACACTCTTTGTAGCTCGTTGCTTACTAGTAGCACTCCCTCCTTACTTGGGATGAAATGCTTAAAAAAATAGATCCACAATTCATCTCAGTAATATAGGCAGGTGTTTAATTTTATAAATTAAAAAATCCGATCATTTTGAAACATGATGAAAATTAAATAGTACTAAAAAAACGGAAACTACATTTGACTCATGTCTTTAAATCCAGCAAAATATTTACGAAAATTACCTAGTTCTTTGACACAAAACATTCCAATGTTTTTTCCCCATTATTCTCAAATGTATAGAAATTGGGAGCGTGTTGACGTTTGAAAATCGAGTACTGCCACGAAGATTTCAATATGACGATTGCCAAAAAAAAAAAAAAAAAAGAACAAAAGAAAATTTTAGTCATTCCGAAATCGACCGTGAATGTTTTCTCGACAGATGCGAAGAAGAATGAAATAGATTCAATATGAGACTGGTATGTATTTCACGAACGACTAACACGAAGAAAGACATTAGTGAAAGAAACACTTAAGAACACTGGGTCAGCATTCGCTGAAAATCGTTTGACGAGTCAGATGATTACAGAAATATAATAGTTCGGTCAGATGAAAGAAGAATTAAATTTATAATAACAAGCAGTATTATGTTGGGTGAAAAAGAATACAGTGCTAAGAAATAGGATACTGTACTCGATATAAAATAAATACCGTCACGACAGTGAATCCTGGTAGTACAGTCATAATTTTGAATTGTTTTAGCAGAAGAGTTAGCATGAAACTCTCTATGATCATTTCCCTAAAATAGTAATTAATTCATTTTTTAAAACATCGTTTATTAGACCTGGGTGGCGATTTTTCCAACGATATAACGACCTAAATTATAATCTACAAACCACACTAAAATAAATTTAATGTATTTATAGCGGGATTCCCAGTATGATGGGTAAATATTTTGCCAACATTATACTGCGAGAATAAAGATTTTGGATAGTAAATATTTACAAGGTCCTGGAAGACGTATCTCACAAATAATATTGGCGAACTCAATGTTACTCCAAGTAAAAACTGAGTAATAGAAAATAATAAATATAAAACAAACGACAATGCATTCATCAAAACAAGGAATTACATGTGACGAAAGGGAAAAAAAATGAAACTACCTATAATACGAAAGTGATTATGTGTGTATATATGTATGTGTTTGCATGAGCATGCGTAACAAGCGTGTGTGAGAGATTACAAAAGCCAAAAGAGAAAACACTGAAAATGAACGACTCCCCATGGGGGACACTTTACCAATGTGCGACTACATCTGAAAGCCAGAGCTGAAAAGGCTTGGGAGATAAGTGCGCGCCTTTTTTATAGGTTTAATGACTGTCCCCAGGCGACGGTTTTATGGCAAAACGGGATAACCCACATATTAACCTTCTCAGTCGCCTGAACTAAATTTGGTCAAACTACTCTGAAAAACTGAATGTTTTGAAATATTTCTACGTAGACGAATGGCCGGAAATTCCAGTCAAATGTTACAAAATCTTCTAATTCAAAAGAAAACGTTCATCAACAGTGAATGATTAGTTACTCAGACTATTCTATGGCCGTCAGTAAACAACTACTAATATTATCTTGAATTCTATTATAACTTTGAGAAGAGCTAACAAGTATTTTTTAAAAATTTGACATTCATCTGCTTTTCATATTAACAATAGTCATCGGACGCAGCCTCAGTAAACAGTGTGATTCAGAAATAAAGAGTAATTATTTGGCTAGTACTGAACTCGCTTAATTTTTGCCTGGGGAAACTTGTTTTACTGCGAGGAAGTGATCTCTCCCCAACTACTACAAATATCAATGGTTGATATGCGAGATGTCGGGGAATGGAATAGGTCAGCTGAATGCAAATTCTAATCGATGCAGTATTGTTCAATTTACAGTAACGTTTTTCTGAATTCATTTTTTTTCTCCAGCGATGTTTAAAACAGGAGAGTAGATTTGGTTTCTGGACCTTGGTAGGACATCAAATCTCGAAGGTAAATTCATAATACAAACGAACATATATGTTGCGATATGTGACAAGGTCAATCGGGACTGGACATTCACTTCGATAATCCACCACTAATGTGAATCGAACCTTGCCGATGAATGTGGGAGGATGGAATAAATTAGGAGCTGATGTTTCGAGACCAGTTTCATGTCTTATTTAAAATTCATTCTGAGGAAAAATCATCATCTGTTAGAAGGGATAGTGTTCGAAAACATACATATAATAAGTATTCATTTTCCCGGGAAGAATCATGATATTGCATTTTACAGGCCCGAATCGAATATATCATTAAAAAAATGGCTTTGTAAAAAGATCTTGTGTTGAACTAGTATCAAACACATAGCGTTAAGAGAGAGATATATGCATTTAGTAATATTATTTCTAATAAGCTGAGCTTAGTTTTTGTTCGAAATTTAAACCCAAGCAAATTTCTTTGCTGATTGATACCTCTTTATCTCGTTCACTACATGACATTCAACATTATCATATGAATCTCCACAGTTTCTTATTTTGTTCCGCCATACTTTTACCTTTCACCTTTATCACATATCTTTTTATTTGTATATGCTGTTTTTTTCATGTCCGTTTCTTCAGACATGCAATGTACATTACCGTTTCCTTTAATTTGGCTTTCTTTCTTCAGTGCTTCATGTGAGTGTTAAATTTTCCGAGCCTTCCTTTTTTCATTTTGCATTGCTAATACACCAATTCTCTCTTTCTCTCTTGCTGATTGTTCGCAAGGCATTCTTTAGATTCTGTTTCACTTGAATTGTTATTTGCTATATATTTTATCCATTATATTCTCTTCATTCGTTGGTATAGCCACATGCTAGTTGACTCAGTAGCAATATTGACAATCATTCAATGTCATGTAAGAAAATAAACTTTACATAGAACTTCAGAAATTACTTATTTGTTTCTAGTGTTACTCTACAATATTTCCTTGTCCTGGGTAAGACGTTTAACTACATCCAGCAGCAAGGAATCTGATCAGGAAGTTTTGAGAAGCGTGGAACCACCTCTTAATTGCTGTTGTTCCCAGGTCAAACCTGACTCAGGGTATTAGCACCTGATAGGGCAAATAGTTAACTATTACCAGCAATACTTTTTTGAAAAGGTTATTACGAGCAATACAGTTTTGAAGGAAAAATATTACCAGAAACAGATTTTTGACAAAACAAAATATTACCAATAATAAAGAATTTTATCGGTATTGAGTAGCCTATTGGGGTTGATGTGCCGTGGGATAAAATAAACCAAACCAATCTAAACAAAAGAATACATATTCTATTCATACGAATCTATCCTAAAAATCTTGTCGGCGTTAAATAACCCATTGAGGGTGATATGCCGTAAAACAAAATAAACCAAACCAAATCTACAATATTTCCATTAGTTCATGAAAATCATCTTCTGCCATTCCTATAAGGCATAAGTTACATATTTTGTATTTATTTACAATACTACCCTGATTTTTGACTATCTACAGCTGTATTGTAGAAATTTTAACATTGAATATTCCAAAACTTACAATTAATAACATAATTTTAGAAATCTCTAATTAATGCTGGATATATTTACATGCGACCTATTGACTTCATCTTTTCTGTTATTATCACAACGTTACGGATGTTGTAACCTCTGGGTTTGATCTGGTGGTTGTCGATCCGAGTATTTTTTTAGAAATCTATAATAACAACCGGATTATTATTATTTATTTTTCTAATTAATGTCCGCTAATAACGGATTAAAATATACGTTTTGAATTATGCATTTGATTTTGGCGAAATCTATCGTAAATAAATTATGTGAAAATATGTACCATCGATGCAAAATAAGTTTTCAAAACTCTCAGCTTTCTCGATTGAATATTCAGAGCGTCCCCTATTTGAGTACAAGTATTTAGATACTGATACCAAAGTAACAATGAGATTGATTTCATTTTTTCTAAACCAAAACTGATGTTCAGAAATCTACCTCAGGTAACATACTGTGATCTGCCCTTTATCGAAAAAAGCATTTCGGAATTCAGAGCATGCAAATTGAATTCCCGATGAGAATCTTGAAATTATGAAGTAGAATCAACCCCCTTTACCTCTCTCATAATTTCACCAATTATGCGCAAAGCCTTCTCATCCTGATAAGCGTTACGCTGTAAACGCTGTGGATTATTGATGCAATTAATTAACTTCTATTGGCCAACGTCACAGATACGATTCCTAGAAGAAGATGTGAAGGAAGGCTAATTACGAAAAAGCAACGGTTGGCTCAATGCAAAGAAGAACTCAGGGAAGTAATGCATGTTTCAGAGAATTTTGCTTCTTAAAGAAGTAGAAGAAACATTTTTACAGAATTGGCAAAAAAATATTATCGGCCAATCAGAGGCTACCACTGGCTTCGATTGATATGTGTCCCTGATAAATTTAAATATCTAAAGAATTAACCTATTTTATCCTATATATATATATATATATATATATATATATATATATATGTGTGTGTGTGCGTATATATATATATATATATATATGTGTGTGTGTGTGTGTGTGTGTGTAGATAGATAGATAGATAGATAGATAGATAGATAGATAGATAGATAACGCATAAAGCATGATACTCAGAAAAATGGAATGTTGATTTGTATGTTCAGAATGTTTATATCCACACTCTATCTTAGACATTGAGCAATTCTGTACCAGAAATAAATCAAATTTTAACCCTAATATGTGTGTGTGTGTGTTTGTGTGCGTGTGCTAAACAGTGTCCTATTTATAGAAGAAGATTAATCAATATCTTTGAAAATGAATATACCGACACAAATAGATTCTGAACTAAAATTACTATATTTTACTGTAATATATATTTGTAAAAGTAATGTTATTTGACAACGGATTGAACCGAATGCCTTTTAATATGGATGATATACAGAGATACACTCACACACAAACACTACACACAGAGGAATATGTATATATATATATATATATATATATATATATATATATATATATATATATATATATGAAAAAGGTTGTTTTGAGTTATGCTATATTTGTGAGTAAATGTGCTCAATATCAGGGATAGAGCGTATGTAACTATAAGAGTGGACCTCGAATTCAACAACGAACGGCGATAGTCAGTTCCTGATTGAACGCAATGTTCATGACAGATATATATATATATATATATATATATATATATATATATATATATATATATATATATATATATATATGCGTCTGAACATACATTAATATACTAAAATCGTGGTACTCAGATATTTATTTAAAAAATCATATCTTATTTAATTGCTGTTAGCAAAGAACTTGACCTGAGTAGAGAAAACACTTAGGATATTCATCGTGAAAAATATAAGTCATGGCTGCAGAACTGTCTTCCGCGTAATATCAAGAGTAGTTTTGTCAATTTGTTAAAAATCTCCGAGCAACAAATCTTCCCCATATTTTGACGAGGAGTAGAGGTCTTTCCCGTGTTTCCAGTTTATGGTTGGGCTCTTAGTTTCTTCTCCTAACGTTTTCCAATATATTTTCCCTCCCAGGAATTCCTTAGTTTCATTTACGCCTTGCTTGGTATGAAGTGATTTAAAGAAAAAGAAAAAAAGAACTTATTTACAACTCAAAGAGTGCTCCAGAACTGGTATAGACGTGTGATACTTAACTGGGATGCGCAGAATCCTGGAAATAGATCTCCATTTCTTGAAGTCCAGACATGTGATAACTCGTCTACCGTATGGCAAAAATTAAATAGAGAAGA
>CAHIKZ030001229.1:687500-690000 GCA_903632075.3 Acanthosepion pharaonis
TCATTCATTCCTTCCTGTCTACATTACTCTAAGCTTCAGGGTCACTTTTGTCCGTATTTCTTTTTATCCGTTTGTTCGTTCGTTAGTTGATTACTTCCTTCATTATTTCTCATGAATCTGTTTTGTGTCATTCTCTTTCCTTCGTTCGTTTCTTTATTCTTTCGTTGGTTCTATCCTTCCTTCCCTTCTCAGCTTCTTTTTCTCATTTAGACGATCACATTCTCTTCTCTCTACCGAGCACATTTCTTCATTCGCGTTTTATTCCAATCTTTAGGATCTCCTTTTTTCACACTTTATCTTTCGTTCATTCTTTCCTTACTTAATTTCTTCCTTCCATCTGTCCTCAATTTTATTCTTTTACTTGATTTATTCTGGTCTTCATTCACATTCATTTGTTCATTCATTCCTTCGTCTGTTTTTTCCTTCCTTCCTTCCTTCCTTCCTTCATTTGTTCATTGCTTCCTTTCTTTCTTTGCTCGTTCTTTTCCTTCACTCCTGTTTATCGATTTTACTTTGGTCAGTGGTATCTCTCTTTTGACGTTCGACCATTCCTGTTTTTCCTCCCTTCCTTTCTTTGCATTTGTTTTCCTCTCTCCATTTTATCCTTTTCTTTGACCTTCTTTTATTTTTCTCTCTCTTCCTTCGCCTCTATTTTCTCTGGTCTTCTGGATTTATGTTTCTCTCTTTTTATCATTCTATACTTTCTTCTGTCATTATGTATTTCCTTTCTTCATTAATCCTCATATTACACTTGTCTTCATTTTCTTTCCTTAGTTTCTTTCTTATGTATCGATTTGAATTTCGCCGTCACTTTCCTTCCTTCATTCATTATTACTTTCTTCCTTCTTTCCTTCATTCAGTCATTCATTCATTCGTTTCTTGCTTCCACCATTCTTTTCGTTTTATTCCTTCCCTCCTTCTACTCTGCATGTCACACACTCGTTCGTCCCTACCCCAATTACTGTGATTCTTTCTCTCCCATTTCCACGCACATCCCTACCCAAGAGATAGTCGGCCGTCCGAGAACGATTGCTTTTCAATATTTTACGAAGACATTTATTTAATAATCATAGCACCGATGGGTCTTTTGTGTGGCAAAGATTTTATAGCAAAAGCAACAACAAAGTAGAGAAAGAAAAATGGCTTTTGCAACTTGCACAACAAGAACTTCGGCGGCAACAACATCGCCATCTTGTGGAAACGCGATCACTCGAAGCAGCGAATAGTTTATGTAATTAATTTTTCTAAATTGGGAAAAAGAGAGAGGTAGGCTGAACAAAAAAAAAAGGAGAAACAATATAGTCAAAATAGTTGCAACTAAAGCAAAAGAAGCTTTGTAGATTTTCATCAGTTTTCCACGATTTAACTGCTTCTAACTCGTTTCGAGATTAGCAATTATTTTCTTTTTTTTACCTTTTCGACAGTCTCCTCATTTACATTTATTTTCCTTTTCTTTTGGCTTAACATTTGTTCACTCTTTCTTTTGTTCTTTATTTTCTCGTTATTTCTTTCTTTTTTCGTTATTTTCTTATTTTTTTTATTTTGGAACTTCAAGTGTGTATGTCTTGAAATTCGTAATTTCTTTTTGTTTCCTGATCTTTTCATTTTTCTTCTCACCTGTTATATTTTCTCTTTCTTTCACCTATTCTGCTTTTGCCCCTGGTTTTGTCCTTTCTCTCTTTTGGAACTCTATTTCTGTATGTTTTATAATTTGCATTTTATTTTTGTTTCCTGCTTTTTTCAATTTTTTTTTTCATCTTTCTTATTTTCTATTTCTTTCGAACAATTTTATTTTGCCACCGCCTTTGTGATTTCTTTCTTTCTTTTGGTTAATGAATGTCAATGTGTTTGAAGATATATAATTTCATTCTTCTTTCTCTTTTATTAAATCGTGTGTGGTCATTTCTTTTTATTTCTTTTTTTCATATATGTCGTCTGTTATTTCTTTGTTCGAAAATGTAAGCCTGTGATTTTTTAAAATTCTTTGATATTTCATAGTTTTCCTCCATCTTTCTTTCTATTATTCTTTCTTTCTTTCTTTCTTTCTTTCTGTATATTGTGAGTGATTCGGGATTAGTCCTTTCTTTCTTTTCGTTAGATTTAGTTTACTTCCTATTTGCCATTATTTTCTATTACTTTCTAACAATCATAGTTTGCATCTTTCTTTTTCTGTCCACTAAGGTTTATCGGCATTTAATTTTTCATTGTTCAAATAGATCCAAGTTTTTGTGTTTCTTTCTTTTATTTCTCCGTTTCTTTATTAATTCATTTGTTTATCTTTTTGATTCTTATTTAATTTACTATGACTTTAGCCCAAACACAACACAATATCGTTTTTGTTTCGTACTTCATATGTTTTATTTTACTTTTTAATCTTTACGCCCAAAGCAAGGCAAGAAAGCCACTAAGACACAAAGAGTTACTAAGTGTGAAAGAATACAAGAAAAAGAGTAAAGATCGTGAAAAATAAAAGAAGAAGAATTAAGAAGACAGAAGATAT
>CAHIKZ030001229.1:692500-727500 GCA_903632075.3 Acanthosepion pharaonis
TATTTATTACTTTGAACTATTTTCTGTATTAAATTTTGCCATATTTACTGTGATAATGATGTTGACGACTTATTGTTAATTCTCTTAAGATTTCTCTTTCTTCTCAGCCTTTCACCAATTAATTTATTTTCCTATGTTACATATATTCCTGTTCATTTTTATTTTAATTATTCTTCAGTTATACGCTTGAAATTCTTTTACTGTTTATATTTATAGCTTTAGATGGGTCGCCCTAAGCGGTATTCGCTATTGTGAATCGATCTGCGCATGTCTACGTTCGTTCCGCTTTCAACCTGCACAATCATTTCAATATGGTGGTGCCCGAAATGGCGACGCTAAATCCATTTAACAATTAGGGCTAGCGTTCGAAACAACTCGATGACGTCATACATCAGTTAACACTTTGCCTGAAAAGCTGGAGATTTGCAACTGAAGGCAAAACAAGAAAGCGAGAACACGAGAGAGAAGTGATATTTCGAGGAGAGGAAATAAGGTTATAATGAGAAAAGAAAGCAGTAAATTTGCAGAAAACAACATTATCTTCATAATAGAGTTATCGACATGGCTGAGAATTATCAGCTTGTTCAGAAAAATCCATTGGAAACTTTCTTTTTATTTTCTATAGATACGCCGTTATTTCTATGAATACAAGGATAAAATCAATTTATACTCATAGCCACATCTGTATACCAGCCACTTACTGTTTTAATATATGTATGCGTTTGCAAAACTAAAACAGTTGAATGACTTACATATCACATATTACCATATAGACAGAAATCTCAGCTTTTTCTATGGGAGATATGAAGACGTTTAGCGAATGTTTCAAACCGTTGATAGTAGATAATCCCATATATACTGCTTTTCATATATATACTAATTATAATAATTTATAAATTAGACACGAAATATACGATAAATACTACCTGAAATACTACCTGAAAAAAGAACGAATAGAGTGCCTATAATAATATATTTCAATAAAGTTTATATAAATGATAGAAAAATATTCTTACCGTAGGGATTAGCAACGTAAGCTTACGCTCAGAACTTTCATACCATAACTGAAATGAAGAGATTTATGGTTTCCCTTTTGATTATCCGAATTACTTCTATCAGTTAGGATTATTACTAGGATTGAACACGGATATTCACACATACATGCATATTTTAAATCACATCACCCCAAGCAAGACGATAAAGACACGAATGCGCAAAGGGTTATTGTAAATGAAAGAAACTGATAAATATTTAAGTAGAAAAAACAATAAACTGAAATAATTTTAAAAGATAGATGACAACAACTTAAATAGCATTTAAATTTTTGATTTTCTTTTTATTGTATTTAACAGGAAAGCAAGAAGACGGAAGAGGGTGCCAGAGGGGAGAAGTGAGAGAGTAAAGTTATGAGAATAGATGTTACGGTTTCATTTAATAATGTCAATAGTAAAATGGTGAGATCTAGATGCCAATCTAGTACTACGTATGAATTTATGAAGTCGAGGTAGCAAAGAGAAAATCTCATTATAACGACCTTGAAAATAATATTAGAAAAGACACAGAGTAACTACCTTTCGACGGTGAAAAATTTATTGATGCCGAGTTGTCAGATCAGGATAGAAATAAATGCAGATATTTCTTTGGATTTTGTTAAGAATTTCTAGATAAATATGAGAAGCACCAGAACAGATCTGGGAACTTTATCCAATGCACGAACTTATAAAAGTGCAAGACTAAACTTGGTGAAAAAAAAAATTGTTTTGCAGGACAGCTAGAACCAAACTTCGTAACAGTAAACTTATCAATTAAATCGATATAATCGTTGCAATTCATATCTGTAGAAAGCGTCAGACTTCTGTAGGTTAGCATTTGACATGCTGATGGAAATGGAAGGCCAAAATGTTCGACATTCTAAGACGTTCAAAACAAAGTAGTTTAGTATCAGGGCGTTCAAATTAACGGATAATTTTTCGAAGCTAACATCATAATATATATATATATATATATATATATATATATATATATATATATATATATATATAGTCAGTAAATCAAAAAGAATGTCCAGATAGTTATCTAGGACCAAATTGTATGCATTTAAATATCTATTCACTCAAGTCGATACGATATAATCGCATCAGCAAAGATAAGTTAACCTTTCGTCATCTTTATTCATATTGTCTTTTTAGAAAAAAATATGTTAGTTATCTCTGAATTTTGCACACACAGACACGCACACACGCGCGCACACACGCGCGCACACACACACAACACACACACACACATATATATATATATATATATATATATATATATATATATCCCAACTTCAATCTGCAAAAAAAATGCAATGTCAATCGCTATCTACAGTCCATATTGCTAAAGTACTGGGTTACGCATTTCTAGAATTAACGTGTGTATCGTGTTCTTGTCGTTTATATGCAAAGATTATCAATAACGGTAGAAGTTTACAAATTTTATGGTAATGATCTTTTTGATTGAAAGGAGATCGTTAATCATAACTTTTATTAACGTGATCAGCTGGATGATAAAGAGATTCACTCACAGATCCTTCGGCGCTTCAGGAATGCATTTCGGAGAGAGAATCCTGAGAAAAAAAGAAAAATATTGATGCTGCAACATGGTAACATACCTGTTCATAATCATTATTTGTCAATTTTGAGCTAGACGCAAGACAATTCTGGCTTACCAGTTCCATCCATTGCTAAATTGTCTGATGCAGATATGGTTGGTGCCCAAGGCCAGAATCTAGCTTTCCACAAGAGTCGATTTCAGATGAGGAAAGAGATAGAAGATAAGTTATATGACCAGCATATTCCCATAGAAATGGCTTCAATAACTATTCAACAGAATGACTACACACACACACACACACACACACACACACACACACACACACACACACATATATCTCAACTCCAGCCAATTTCTCACAGATGCGATATGGCTTCCTTCTGTCTTTTCTACAAATACTTTCAGGGCAACTGATCTGAGGAGCTACTTTCACTGGTGCCACAACTGCATGAATTTAAGCGTGCTTTTTAGGTTGGCATAACAGTTCCACCCTTTTACTGTCGAAACAGTTAAATGTAACGCCTCTTCTACTCTAACAGCCTCTTCCCCCGACAGTTTAACTCTCTTACTTGCTTTCCTGATAACTATAATCTTCAAATATTCAAATGTGACGTCAATCGACACATTCTGATGCCTTGAATTTGATCATCGTCTTCCTCAAACACCCCTCTTTTACTTTCACACTCTGCAACTCCTCGCCTTGCTTGGGGTGAATGCTTATATATATATATATATATATATATATATATATATATATATATATATATATATATATATATATATGTGTGTGTGTGTGTGTGTGTGTGTGTGTGTGCGTGTGTGTGGTGTGTGTGTGTGTGTGTCTATATCTAGTAGATATTCCGATAAAAAAGACTGACAAATCATTTGCTTTTATTAATACTATGCTTTCTTTGGTATGAATTCAGGAGTTTTCTATTGTGTGCTTAATGATGCAAAAATTGACCGAAAATTTATTGGTTCCGAGCGCGTTCGGATAAACAGTTTTTGTTATTCTACTATAATAAATGGTGAGTAAATACTGTTGTAATGATATAAAAGCTGCTGAAAGTTGATGTCTTCTTTATTTCCAAATACGGCCAACGCATTACTGTACACGTGTTCGCAATTAAAGTTTGATTTCTTGAGTTTCTATCTGTTTCCATGAAGTTGATCAATAATTAATTTCTAAATGTAAAACTATTGAATTTGTTAACAAATGTCAAACACACACAGACATATATATAGAATATACATAATATATATATATATATATATATATATATATATATATATATATATATATATATATATATGTGTGTGTGTGTGTGTGTGTGTGTGTGTGTGTGTATAGCAGCTTGGATTGAAGCATGGGAGCCGATTTTGAATTACAATCGAGTTCATAACATTCACTTACGTGCAATTAGACTTGGCTAAGGTATGAATGCAGCTCTCCTCTCCTCCCAACTAAATATATATATATATATATATATATATATATATATATATATATATATATATATATATATATATATATATATATATATATATATATATATATATATATATATATATATAACGAGAAAATAGACAGATTAAGAAGACACAGTTCTTAGCATTTACACTTTTTAAAAAACATCGTATACTTCAGTCAAATACGGGAGAGAGAGTACATGTGGCCCAAATAGGCATTTTACATAAATACCTACACACACAGACACACACACACATATATATATATATATATATATATATATATATATATATATATATATATATATATATATATATATGTGTGTGTGTGTGTGTGTGTGTGTGTATCGGCGAGGTAAATAATAACGTATAGTTAATACTATATACTTAACTCTGTTTTATTACATCGACACAGTTTTATTAACACCAGCACTATATGCACGATATATATATATATATATATATATATATATATATATATATATATATATATATATACTAGATTTAGTTTCGATGAAGAAAAGGTTTATTCATAGTATACAAGTCTTTCTAATGAAAGCATACTTTGTAATTACCATGTAGCAGACCATTAATAATAATAATAATTATTATTTTTAATATTGATTCATAATAATAATTTATAAAATGAAATGGTCATTTATCTTCATGCTATTTTAATTTTTACGGAGATTGCATCCACTCGTTTGGAGACTTATATATAAAATTTTGTGACTTCGTTAGTCCGTTCATAATTCCGCCCGTCATACCCTTTAAAATCGCCATACAATGACCGATCGAAACCAGATTTTGTGGAGAAGTGTAAACAGGTAAGGCAGTACAGTTGGTTTTATTAGAATACATATATTTGTACAATAAATTTTATTAAATGATTGTAAAAATGAAAAAATAAAAATTGATGATTAAAACAATAAATACATATTTAATAAAAATGCAATATTGTTTTTTGTATATCTTTTCTTTTAGCTTTTATATACATTTCATTCTCGTCAAATATCATGCACAGTTGTAGCATTGTAAATATAAACATAACAAAGCGACTAGAATTTGTAAATCTTAACAAAAATGTTAGCGATAACTTTATTAATACTAAATACTGTGTGGATTTCAACATACATCAGCGTGTTGCAAAAAAAAAAAAATCTAGAGATTGTAAATTTCCTTGTAGGGTGAATATAATTTCGTTGAAATTAAGACTAGTTGTATGATATTTAACATTTCATTTTTTTCCTTATATATGCTTTCATTAATATGCTTTAATTAGTAATTATGAATATCTGAGATTTGAAATTAAAAGCAAATTTTATTTGTTCTTTTACTTCGAAGCAGATCATTTTTAGCAGTAGTGTAATTGATTTCTGCAATAGGCGAAATTCTACTTGGAAGATGGAAATATTGCGATAAAATGTTTAGGGTGATATTCTAAAGATAAACTGTAGATATCAAATATATTTCATTCTAGGAGCAAATACTGACCTTTTTAGATTGGCCACTATGTGGCGTCTTTATATTGAACTTAGAATGAAAGTGGATCTTTAAATAATTTGAATGTTTCAAGGGATGAAACAAAGCAGCTGACTCCTGCACGCCATAATTATTAAAAAGGTATTTCTTAATAATACTCATTTGCTTTCCCTGAAGTCATTGCTCGTTACTCAAAACAGAATATCTTTAAAATTTACGTAAACAATACAAGAGCCCAAAAGAACAAATCGTTTTTCAGAAAGACAATACACATACAATTTTCTTTATTATTTACATGCATAGTATACTTTTGCATCTTGACACTTTATAGGTCAGCTATCTATCTATCTAACTATCTATCTATCTATCTATCTATCTATCCATCTATCTATATATATATATATATATATATATATATATATATATATATATATATATATATAAATATATATATATATATATATATATATATAATAAATCTATCTAGCTCTATAATTAATATATCTATCTGTCTATCTCTCTATATATGTAATTAGTCTAAGTCATTAATCTGTCTCTCTCTCTCTCTCTATATATATATATATATATATATAATTAACCTATGTACTTCATCATATTTTAGCTCTCTAATATCATCAGTCAGTTATGTGACATGATACATCACTTAGGCAGATTTTTCCCGCAGTAGGTTGCCATTTCTTTCTGCGGTAGACCAGTTACCATCCAAGGCTATAGAATTCAATCTGCTCTGCTATTTATCCTTAGTTAGGGGGAGGAGAATTAGAGGATTCATACCGTTCCCAAAAATATTAGCAACTAAGTGTATATAATGGTTTCAACTGGAATTCGAACTCGACTCTCCGTTTCCTCAATCCGAGACGTTACCCTCCTTTAATATTATATTTATCTAATATCTATGTGTTAATCTAATACCTATATATCTATATTCCTGACTAGGTAATCTCATATCTATCTATCTATCTATCTATCTATCTATCTATCTATCTATCTAAACTCGTATATATCTATCCATCTGTATATCTACTTAGTATCGTATCGTATCTATCAAATTTAATATATATCTAATTAATATCATATCTATATATATCTGTCTCTGTCCCCTATCTCTCTCTCTCTCTCTCTCTCTCTGTATATATATATATATATATATATATATATATATATATATATATATATATATATATATATATATATATATATATATATATATATATATATATATATATATATAAAGAGAAAGAAATGTTTGGTTTAGAATCCACAGTTTTTAGCATTTATGTTTTAAATAGTTGCTCGATACAACGTAGAGCATAATATTATAATATACTTTTTAAAAATATTTTACATTGCAACACTTCTATGTTTTGGAACATAAATCTGTTCCATTATCAAGCGATGTTGTGTAACTTTTGCTATAAATTATTTACTTTTGAAAACAGAAAATGATTTACTTTTTAAAACAGAATAATTTACTTTTGAAATAAACACCACTCTGTTTTCAAAAGAAAATCATTTTCATCAAAGTTTACCCAACATTGCTTGATAATGGAACAGATTTAAGTTCCGAAGCATAGAAATGTTCTTGTCAGGATATAAAATAATATATATATATATATATATATATATATAATGCTCATATCTATCTAGATATGTTATCGTTGGAGAAACGTTTAGTTGCATTTGGAAAAGCTAAGCAGCATTGAACGTTTTGTTACAGGTGGTAAAAAAATCTATTTTAAAAGCTGATTTGTCTGTTCATAAGCATTATTACCGTAAATGTTAAAATCCTTATAAACCGAAAACTGAGTATTCGCGCCTACTGATACCGTTTTTTTTTTAAATTCCTTGTCCTATGTAAATTTGAACCACCGTATACTGAAACGAAACAAGAGAAAAATTTATAAAAATCTTAATGTCATATGACTGTTAATACTAAAGATAGTGGCTTCAAGAAGAATAATAAACTGTTGAATTCAATTACGTGTCCTTATCTGTTGCTTCCCGTCGTTTGTTTATTTTTTTTCTCCATTACGTTTGTTTGATTTTACTAATTCTGACCCCGATGTAAGTCTTCCAATATATTTTTTTTAATTTTCAGTGATCAAAGTAACTTTCTATTTCCTCCATTTTATATCCGAACAGCCTATTTGTTTTGTGTGTATGTATCTGAAGAAAGCATCTTGTGAGTACAACATATACAACCGATATACATATTTACATAGCAAGGTTTGTTGAGGGTTGTAAAAAATGAGTATGTTTGTGTTGTCTTTGTCTTAAAAGCGCACAGACTTGAGAGCAAGGTTCGAAATTCAACATTCTCCAACCGGTCATTTAACCATGCTCAAATAAAGCCCATAAAATCTCAGTGTCGAAGACTATTACATTTACGTTCACGAGGTTGAACTGTGTAAAATCATGCGGATGCTGACGTAAAAGGGGAGGAATTTGTTCTTTCTATCTTTCAAGAGGAAATGCAAGTCATGATCTGAAAATAAACATTCAACTTTCTAAACATTACTGTTGATGGGAAAGTGATCAGTGACACCAATGAAAATAAGAAATTGAAAATAATTTCTTTAAAAACAAAATTTCGTTAAAAACAAAGAAAAGAGCACTGAACTGTCACGTGAAATCAATCCTCCTCTATGACAGTCAATACTGGAGAATCTTCTCCAAGATGAAGAAGAGACCTGATGCAACAGAAATGTGGTTCTACAGAAGAATGCTGAGAATACTGTGAACTGAAAATATGAGTAACGATGAAGTTTTAGAGAAAATGGAAAAAAAGAGAACTGATAATTATCATCAGGAAGAGGCAGTGGAAAGAAGGCTTGGAAAATATGATACTCATCGGAGAGAATGAAGATAAAAGCGATAGAGCAAAACAAAGCATAATCTATATAATTAGCTTTAATAAATAGATGACTGAACAATGATTTTTTATCATTTCATCCCACGCAAGGCGGTAATGCTACTAATACGCAGAGTGTTATAGGGAGTGAAAGTAGAGGAAAAGATTGAGAATAAGGAGGATTGTGGAAAGGAAAAAAGAATAACGGGGTTTAAGAACGCAGAAGATGGAGATTGACGTTACATATAATTTTTTTTAAGATTGTCGTTAACAGGGAAGCAATGAACCTAATATATTTCCACAGGATGGAATGCGAGTATATAAACTGTTGTAGCAGAATTTGTGAGTGAATTTAACTATTTTAACAGTAAAATGGTGGGCCCTAGATGCCAGTCTGTTAGCACGCTTATATTCAAGTATTCGGGGCACCAGGGATAAAAGCACGCCAGAGCAGTTGCCATGAAAATACTTCTAGAAAAACAGAGGGAAGACACGTAACATCGGTGAGAAATTGACTGATTGTTATGGTGAAACCCACCTATTCTATAGTTAATAGACTCTCCCACCTAATATAAGTAGGAGTAGTAAGAGAAACGAGGGTCAGTCGATGTCGGAGGACAGTAGTCGACAGTTAGTCGAATACGAAAGTAGTCAGCGACCACAACAAGATTACTCTGCGTAATACCTATTATATCAAGTTCCTAACGTTTTGTAAGTCGAACATTTTAGGACCGATTTAGTACAATTACAAACCTCCACTGCGAAATAACTCCACAACACTGATGTCGTGATGTTTGGTCAGGATCGATTGCATTACAGAGCTTTCTTTAGATTTTGTCAAGAATTTCTAGATGTACAGCAGGAGCAGCAGACCAGATATGACAACAGTATTTAATGTACGAACGAATGGTAGATTTATAAATGTACAAAAGGGATTCTGACGAGAAAAAAAAATTTCCTGGTACGACACAATGACCCAACATTCCTTGCAGAAGATGCAGGGGAGAGATAACAAAAAAATAAAATTTATTAAGAACTGCGAAGGATAGAAACCTGATCAAAACCCTTATCGCCTATATTCTGAAGGGACACGGCACATAGAAGACGATCAAACATTATAGAAAACCAATATTAATCTGATCAATAATATATTATGTATCTACATTATTCATATTATTCAAGCTGCTCTCATCTGTATTTTTACATCCACAACCTTTCGGTCGTTGTACGTACTGGTCTTTTTCAGGTGATATTTTGAATACAACTAAAAATGGAATATCTTCGGCGTGGCAAAAATAACGAAAGAGAAGAATACAATAACTTCAAATCGAAAATAAATAAAATCAAGTAAATTTACCACATCTTTCTGAAAAGTTTATTGTATTTTTTATCAAAATTGAATATTTTTGACACCGTTATCGGTATATATATATATATATATATATATATATATATATATATACCTTTCTTGATCTCAAAATTTCCCTTAGAAACAAAGAAAATATTGCTGCACTGCTATGCAATATCTAATTTTCTATGGGGCAGGAAATACTGGTCACTTTCTTCAGAGGGGAAGAACTGGCTTGAAAAAAACTAAATCTAGTTCTACTGACTGAAGCGGAAACAGCAATATTCAAATCGTTTTAAATAAATGTCAGACATTTGTTTACATCAACGAAGAATAGGTTTTCCAACCAGTGTAGATAACAAGTTAACGTCGTTTAGATTCCAATAAAGTTTGTTTTATACATCGAATCGATATTATATAGAGGCGGTAATAATATAAAACACTATATATATATATATATATATATATATATATATATATATATATATATATATATATGTGTGTGTGTGTGTGTGTGTGTGTGTGTGTGTGTGTATGTATGTATATAGCGTATATTTTGGCAGTATATTTTCATACGAAATTCAACGTATCCAATATAATCATTCGTAATGACTCTTCCCCACCAACTAACGTGTTGCAGAAATCAACATTGTATATAAATTTAAATATCACTTGGGATATTTTATCTCCAATAGAAAAAAATAATATATATGTTGCCCATACCACTACTACGTTTTCTTGAATGTTGAGTTTCCTTTTGAATGATGCATCTGATATTTCTAAATATTTACAACATACCTGTCCGCATTCCCAATTTAGGAAAATTCTTGTTGAAAATACATCAATAATTTCATTTATATGAAATAAAATTTCTTGAAGCGATCTCTATTAAACATTGAAAGCCACTCTTTATAAAATTTATTATAAATGCTTCACAAATGTTTTAAAATTTTTGTAGTAGATAGTTAAAACATCTAGGTTTTAACTAATAATTTTGTTTTAATATTCAGATATTTCAATAACTTAGATAACTCTCTTGATGCTTGCACATGTGTCTACATAAAATTTAAAATGATGAACAAATTCTTTTTGTCTTAGAAAAAACGAGATCCTGATGACAACATTGTGCTAATGTCGAAAGTACACGGAATAAAATGAATAGCCATCAACATGGTAATTTTTATTTTCTCCATTAATAAAGATACTAAGAAAATTTACCACAGGATCCTATTAAAAATAAGTAGACAAAAAATGTAGAAATGTCCTAATATATATATATATATATATATATATATATATATATATATATATATATATATATATATATATATATATCGGATATATTACCCGATGTGTGTGTGTATATTTATATATTGTATGTATTTCGGCAGCATCTTTTCATTCATTCACATTTCATTAAATAATATAGACAAGTGTTGTCTATTTATTTTATGTAAATTCTTTTCATAACGTCTGATAAGTTTAATAACATTATCATTAAATGAAGAAAGAAATTCACAATATTGATCCATATTTTTTTAATACAAACTAAGCTTTCGGCTTACATAAGCCATTATCAAAGATGTCAATTAAAAAATATTAAGCAATATATGGGCAAGACAGTGATGATAGTCTGTCATTGTTCACATTGATCATTTCTAAGCAACGATAAACACGTGCATATAAGACGCTAGAAGCGAAAAATCGCACCGAATCTCATGACGTCACACATGACCACGCGAGAGTGAATTGGAGAAGTATGAAGTATGGGAAGCCGTTGGTATAAATGTCTATAATTGGTAACAGAAGCCATTGGTTTATACCAATGGCTTCCCATACTTCAAACTTCATACCAATTAGATACAATAGTTAGATATGAGATCGATACGGAGACCACCAAAATAACCAACAAGTTAAATATTGCAGAAAGAGTGCGAAAGGTCCATACTAAAGATGCCTACATTTTAGTTAAAGACATTTACCCAACTAAAACTGAACTAGGTCTAATCTTAATAATATAATTAAAAAATAACCGATAAACTACTAATCACAACTTGTGCTAACCTTTGGAAGGATTCATCAAATACTATCAAATGTTTCGTCAATATGAGTAATAATGATAAAGTGACGTTCATTAAGTTTGACATAATAGATTTCTATTCCTCTATCTCTAGGGACCTCCTAGTTAATAGTATTAACTTTTCAAAAAACTATATGGAGATAACGGATGATGAAACTAATATCATCTTAACGGCTAGAATATGATGCAAGAAAGGAACTGTAACAGTGAAAATCACTTTTATTTCCCAAGAACTTTCTATCTCTTTCTGAGATCATCATCAGGGGTCCAACTTGTAAGGCTGCTATCAACTTATGTAGCTGCTATCAATTACAGAATTTTTTTTTCTTTTTGCGTTTAAATGCAACGGCTGACAGTTTTGCTTTAGCGTTCATTAGAACGTTAGAAAATTATCCATTATGAATTATTTTCTTTTATGTTGAAATGTCATGGTCAAACGCGCAATACATTGTGAACACTATCCTTTTTTATAGGCATTTTTGAACTTCATTGCAGTATTAGTAGCTGATTCTATTCATTGCCCGCATCAGTTTTTTTATATCTAGATTGCTTCGAGGATTTGCTGTTTTAATTTGTTATTTTCTTGGTGTGGGATAGTTGTGTTAGCAGTCAGTATTTTTCTATAATGTGAATGTGGACAGGAATGTTGGTGTAAATATCTCGCAATGGATGAATGGTCAGACATGTGGAGAGTAAGACGTCTTGATAATGTAGTTGTCCAATATCCAACATAAATATTTGTTTTACTGTCGGTGATACATTCTCCTAAGGGGAATTTATATTGATATATAATATTTTTATTTAATACATCAGTTGATGGGGAGGAGTTATTGCAAATATTTAAATTAGTTGTACTGTATTTTGTATGATATATGATTAGATCTAATTTTTTATTAGATCCATGTTAGATGTATTGGTTTAA
Source organism: Acanthosepion pharaonis (assembly GCA_903632075.3). Classification (NCBI taxonomy): domain Eukaryota; kingdom Metazoa; phylum Mollusca; class Cephalopoda; order Sepiida; family Sepiidae; genus Acanthosepion; species Acanthosepion pharaonis. Next base: position 705,270 of record CAHIKZ030001229.1, read on the forward strand.
ATGAGATTTTTATGATTTTCTCATCCTGTTTGTAGTTAGCATGCAACTGGTTACAATATAGTAGTTTGATATATTTATTGTCCTTTTGGGAAGTACCATATTTTATTTGACGTGTGTTGAGCTTTGTTATATATCGTCTTATTTGTTCATTTACAATGTGGTTTGGGAAGTCATTATTAATGAAAGTCTGCTTAATATTATTTAGTTCAGTGTAGAAAATTTTTTGCGGGAGTATTAAGTTTTGCTCGGTTAATTAAATTCTGTATAAGTGGTATTATGTAGTAATAAGGGCACTCACTCTTATAGTTTAGAGTGCAAGAGTTTTTGTTGGTTTCTTTTTATAAGGGAAGGCAGTAAATGCGTTATTATTTGTGTCTATTAAATTGTCAAGAAGGGGATTTTATTATCTCTGTTATATGTGAACTTGAGTTTTTTTTAAAGTTTTTTTTTTAGTTTCACTATTTCTTCTATGTTTTTAACTAAAATAAGTATATCATCTACATATCTTAGGTAGATGGATGATTTCTTGGTGGTGCTAAATATATTATTTTCTAGCATGACCATGTAGAAGTTGCTGAAGGTTGGACGCAGAATTGAACCCATAGAAACGCCAACACGTTGCATATATACAATATTTCTGTGATCATAGAATGGGACTTTTTAGGTTTAATTTTTAATGGGGGTAAAGATGAATTTTTATATATATTTTTAAAATTAATGTCAATGTTTTCTCTAACTGGAACGTTAATGAACAGATTTTCAACGTCAAATTATGCTATAGTTTCATTATTAGGTTTTTCGGTTTTTAATATTTTATAAATTCAGGTGTTGATTTAATACTGTATTTGTTAGATATGTATGATGTAATTGATTGGCTAAGCGCGTTAGTTATTTGGTAGACAGAAGTAGGAATTTAGTATATAATAGGGAGGAGTGGAAAATTAGGTTTGTGAGTTTTGATAGAACCGTAAATGTATCCTGGTTTATAGACGCCGATTGTTTTTCTAAGTTTTAGAGTGTCATTTTCCGCATTGTTAGCTGTGATTAATTTAAATAAACTTGAATGCTGTAAAGGGAAATTAAAAATTCGTATATTTAAAATGCCAACTTAGTGGATTTTTAGTCAGAAAAGTTGATTTTCAATTTTAGCTGAGTAGTAGAAAAATTAGTTTCCTAAATTTGGTGTGACCGGCAAGTAACATTTCCATTTTCGAATTTTCTAATAAACGCTAAAGCAAAACTGTCAGATGTTGCATTTAAACGCAAAAAGAAACAGAAATTCAGTAATGGAAAGCTACACGTATTTTTACCTTACAAGTTGCACCCGTGATGATGATCTCAGAAAGAGGTAGAAAGTACTTGGAAAATAAAAGTAATTTTCATTGTTACAGAGCATTTCTTTCATCATTTCATTGTAATACACAGAATATGAACGGATTATACTAAATATAAGCAGACATACTGTTTTGTAATTTATTTAATCAGACATGGTTAAAAAGAGAATTTGCTGCCTAAATACACACACACACATACACACACAAACATATATATATATATATACAGAAATAAATATATATATATGTGGGGTGTATCTACATATATATATATATATATATATATATATATATATATATATATATATATATATATATATATATATATGTATACACACATATAGATAGATACATATATATACATATACATACATATAAAATATACATATATATACATATATGTATAAACACATACATATATATATATACACAGACGTGCATATAAATATATACATACACACACATATATATGCACACACACGCACACACACGTACACACACACACACATACATATATATATATATATATATATATATATATATATATATATATATAATCATTTCACCCCAAGCAAGGCGATAATGCCACGAAATCATAAGGGATTATTGGGAATGGAAGAAAATGTAAAAGTTTTATTGGGGAGAAAAGACAATAAAAACAATATACTGGATAACAGAAGACGGCGACTGAAGTTGCATTTACATTATTCATTGGTGGCTGGGAGTTACACATTTGAGAAATGCGAGAATAGAAACTATTAGATTAGAACATCTAGCAATCTCAACAGTAAAACGACGAAAAAATAGTAGGCCATCTGGTAATACACTTCCATTCATACGGTGCAGGTATCAAACACGATCCCTCATTTGAAATCTGTAGAAAAGTAAGAGGGAAGACACGTCACAGGTTTGGAAATTGGCTGTAGTCGAGATGCCAGGAAAAGACCAATAATATTACAGACACTTCTTTGGATTTTTTATATATATATATATATATATATATATATATATATATATATATATATATATATATATATATATATGCTAAACAGAGCGTGTGTCTATAATAATAAACACTATATAATGATTGTCAGGTTCACACATTGTTGCAATCTTCAGAGCACTTAAACGTGAAACATAGAATCATCATGCAAAACTGATTGATATATTCTATCTGTCTATAGCGATAATTTTTTTCTTATAATTATATATAAACAAAAGATATATTAATCATATTACATCTGCCATTCGTCTAAGCATCTTTTATTATATATAATGCCCGAGGAATGTCTATTAAGCCTTTTGGTGTGTTTCTCCCGGTGTCGAATAAGTCGTTTGATGTCTGGTGAAAACTTGTTAATGAACTTGCAAAGGAAATTATGTTTTATGTACATTCGACTATTGTTGGTTGTTTTCAAGGAAAGAAATTAGAAACTCGAGAAATAGTGGAGAACCGTTCAACGTCTGAGGTTGAAAATGAAAATGCTACATTGACGGAATATATGTTAGCTTCGAGTAACTAAAATACAAAATAAAATATGGTTGTTCAGAAAAAATCTTGAGACTATCTGAACATATGTGTAACGAAAATTTGGTGAATTTTGATTAATAGGACAATAACTTACACTATCGCCTGGTTTTCCCCGTCTTCTTCGAATCGAAGCATTTCATTTGTAATCCAGTATATTGATTCATAACGGATGCTCTCCGCATAGGAAAGTGGGGTATGTTCATGTAATTCTTGATTGCACTGCCCTGTTCATATTTCTTTAATTTTAGACAGGCATCTGTTTCATCCACACGCACACATATTGCATTATACATGCATAATAAATAGCTGGCCACTCGTACTCGAGGATACCTGTTGACTAGGTCGGCTAGCCAATCCCTATTGCAGACGCTTGCTCAGGCGCATTTGTGTTTGTTCAACACCCATAGTGCCCACCTGTGGTTTATACTGCAACTATGCTGAGCAGACCTAAGTTACAGTTTCTGGGAGAGAGCGTGTTATCTAACATGATCAACAATCTAAACAACGCCAGAACACTCAAATCCTCGTTCACGATGACTTGTGACTTCGTGCTAGCACAGCTATCGATGGCCGCCAAGTGTTCCGTCTACCCAATTTCCCTCACAAGCTTTGGGTCTCCCCTTTGTTTTCAGGCATTTTCCAAAGGTGTCGCCCACTGAGATTAGACTGGATTTTTTTTTTTTGAGGGGGATTAAAATTTATGCCAAAAAAATTCAGAGGTCGTACCATACATGAAGTCGAATTATACACGAGAATATAAGGGAATTTAGATAACACATACGTCTGCATCATAGGGATAGTGATGTGTTTCTAACTCCGACTGAGACCACAACAAGGTTTTCCTAAAGGAGAGTTATATTGAAAAATTTTTCTTTTTTATATTTACTAGTTGCACATATGTATATTAATTCTAAAAATATACAGCTGTTTAAAGCTATGTTTTTTCGTATATTTTTTCTCATTTACCTAACATATATTGTATAAATAATTATATCAATTGTATACTTCAAACGTAAACACACAGAGAAATTAGACTGTTTATATAGCTTGGTTTCCACAAATATCTATCATTATTCTGATGGACAAAACGGTAAAAGAATTCTTTAAAATATTCCATCGCTGTCTAAAAAACTATGTCTCAAACTACTAGCCGCTATTGTCCGTACTTTTTCAAATAGTTCTCTTCTTTCGACCCATTTCCTTTACGTGCGTTCCACCGAAATTCATTTCAAATCATTTCACTTTCACCACCAGCCCCAGTCGTCTGTTTGTCAGGCCTTCTTTCTCAATTTGCTTCGTAGCAATCACATTAAAGTCTGGCCGCAGGCAATGCCGGTTTCAGACGGACTTGATTTTCGTTGTCGACAACAGATAAATGCTGGCCACAAAGAGAACCGTTTTCAAATCTGGCCGCACTTACGTCAGTCACTGACTGATAAGGAACAACTCGGCAACAAATAGAAGATCATATAGTACTTAGTTCATGTTAAAATCAAAGAGTATAGCTTCAGTTTAAATAAACTTGAATGCTGTAAAGGGAAATTAAAAATTCGTATATTTAAAATGCCAACTTAGAAAAGTAGATTGATTAGTCGAAGCACTTCCGGTACAGGCTATGAATTTTTTCCGTATCCTGGGGCCTCTAAACCAAATATACCTCCTATCTCTCTCTCTTTCTCGCTCTCTCTCTCGCTCTCTCTCTCTCTCTCTATCTATCTATCTATCTATATATATATATATATATATATATATATATATATATATATATATATATGTATATTGTGTGTATTTAGGCAGCATCTTTTCATTCATATACGTTTCATTAAATAATATAGACAAGTGTTGTCTATTTATTTTTGTAAAATAATTAAACTTATCAGACGTTGAGAAAAAATTTTACATAAAATAAATAGACAACACTTGTCTATATTATTTAATGAAAACATGAATATATATATATATATATATATATATATATATATATATATATATATATATATATTTAGTTTTATGGATATAAGTTTGTGACCCTGAGTTTCACGCGTTTACGATCATCAGACAAACTGGTTCATTTTTGTTAAATGGATCTATTTATACTTGTTTGTTTTTAATTATGTTTGGTGGTGGAGGTGGGAATATATATATATATATATATATATATATATATATATATATATATATATATATATATATATATATACATGAGAGAGAATAAATAGATATAGAAATTACGAAATATGTAGATTATCAAATATAAACTCATTATATATTTCCCACTAATTAGAAATATTTGTGTTTTTTAATTATTCCGCACTCCTTATGTCTTTGTGGCTTTAGAGTCTTGCATATATATATATATATATATATATATATATATATATATATATGCAAAAATATTGTTTTAAAGTGTGGTATATTTATGAGATAAAGTGCTCAATATCAGTGATAGAGCGTATGTAAATATAAATATAAAAGTGAACATTGACTTCAACACTCAGAGGCGACAGGCTGTATTATGCTAGACGCAATCGTCAGGTCAGTGTACACGTTTATATATATATATATATATATATATATATATATATATATATTAGTATGGTTAATTTTTTAATTATTTTTTTTACTTCACAATTCTCAGAAACATTCAAATATGAATTGTCCAATATCTGAGCAATTTTGAAGCGACGTTTTTAAATCGTATTAAAATTAATGTTTAGCATATTTGTTTCTAAAACTGATAATATTCATACATAGTGCGTTGTTTGAATTTTGTGTTCATTGATCTTATTATCTATCAATACTATATCTACTTTTTTACAGTTTGTGTGATATATACACATTTATACACACACACACACACTATATATATATATATATATATATATATATATATATATATATATATATATATATGCAGTAAGAATTGCTTTATTCACGTTTTATTAACTTCCACAGACAAGTCTAAGTTTAGAAAGTCAGGTTGTATAACGCAATTCTTCGGTGGAACAAATGCACTACCCATTGTATATATACTATTTTTTTACTTACAGTACATTAATAGAAACGCAATTAATCTATGTCATCCTTGTCACGACAAAGTACATTATTATTTATTTTATTATTCTGCCTTCAGGCTGAAACATAAATGTACTAAAAGGCAATCTACTCACCCATAGTTTTCTTCCTACATTAATTTCAAATTACTATTTTAGAATCATAGGGAAAAGAAAAATAATAATGGTTATTTTCTATATACGCACCTAAAATATTTTAATGAAGATAATTATGAAAAATGCAGACTGAAATCGAGACGTAGTCTTAATTAAAAATCTCTCAGATGTATGGGCGATAGGATTATCTCGGGAGAATCCTATCGCCGGTATTCATTTTAAGATTTTGAAGTTTTTCTTCTCCGCATGAGGATAAAAATCATTTTTTTAAAATTACATTTTAGTAAACTGATATGTCTGCAAAGAGTCCAACATTTTTTACGCATTGAGCAAGCGTACAAAGTCCTACCGCAAAGGCTGTGTCTACAATGGTCGAAGGGAAAACGTTAATGGTGCGTTACCCAGTTTGATTGAATGCTTCGTTGCCACCGGGTGAACTTCGGATAACTGTTCGGAATGTAATGGCTTCTGCACAGATTCTGAGCTTTTGTGCATTCTTGTGCGTCGACTGAAGAAACGATATCAGCTAAAAGTCAGTGTTTAGTCTGAGATGGTCCTGTCGTGGTAACGGAAAGGAAATGCAATGGGCCTTATCGTGGATATGCATATAGTACGAGTGGCACTTATTAAATGGGTCACTGGAAGAAACTACTTTCCTACTGACGAGGAAGGATGTATTGTTCCGCGGGCTTAAAAATATAGCATTAGATAACCAAGAAAGAGTGACCATATTAAGTAATATACCAGTAAAGTCAAAAAGTGAATTCACAAGATTAAGTCGCACGTACGGAACAGCGAAGTGGAAATGGATTTTGATGACATAAGAAATAAATTAAGCTAAAAATAATTTAGACATTAAAAGAAAAGACGATATATATATATATAAAGACATTTTTATGTTTATACATTTTTTTATAGATAGAAATATTTAAGTAAATGCTCTGTTCATAATGAACAGTATTAACAACATTTACCGGCCTAGATGTCCAAGGAATTTTCATAGAAAATATGCATCCTCCGATCGGAATCGAACCTGTATCCTACACGGAACAGGCGTGCTTTACCGGTTTATCCACAGAGGAGCGTTTCCGTTAGCAAGGCCCATTCTATATATCTATATATCTCTATATATATGCAGTAGGCATTCCTAGGAGTCTATGGGGTCTACATGGTCGGTTTGTTAATCCCTGTTACAGACGCCTGCTTAGGCACATTTATGTTTCTTAACACTGACAAAAACAACCTGTAGTTTATCATATAAATACGCTGATGATAACTTACTAACATATAATATAAGGTGATCACTAGTTTGAACAAGGCTAGTACCCTCAAGAAATCGGCAACCATTAATTGTCATGTAGGTTAACACAGACATCGACGGCTTCCGAAAATTTGTCTTCCTAATTGTACTTATAAGATTTGGTTCAATTCTACAATTGATTTTACAAGCACTTTCCAGCGATGCCAAATCCTGAGATCATCTCTTAATAACACCATGATGAGATTTGAACACTCCAAATATTCGTGGTTGGAACGGTAATTTTTTAATACACTTACTCATGCACTTATCACACACACAAGGAAGGATTTAGCATAGAAAACATTGAATAGTAAAATATGAAAGAAAATTTGTGAAATTCTTTTTAACGGATGCAAAACGTCAATTAGAAAATACAAGATATCAACAGCGAAGTTGGTGTAAATATATATGGAAGATCTCAAATGACGAACCAGAAATTTAAATTGATTTAATTATTGCTGACAAAGCCAATACCGTTGAAGATATGGCCGTTATGAAAAAAATCAGATCCGAAGTGATCAGAAAATGTTAGCCTGAAGAGAGTTAACTTTGTGTTAAAATTTCAGCGAAAAGAAATGATTCCTAAAACGAAAATAAAAAAAAGAAATTCCGGTAGAAATCCCAAGTGGATTTCAGTCTTGTTGGTATCGCGAATATTGCAGAAAATAGGAATGGTAATTTGGCAACGTTAATTAAGAAAGCAGAAGACATAAAAGGCAAAACTAACAGAAAAAAATACAATAATAATGGCGAATACTCAAAGCCAAGAGGGAAAATCAAGACGGGAAATAAAAACTCGTAGAAAAAATGAAAATGTAAAATTAAAGATAGAATAGAAAAAGGTAGATATACTTTGAAAGTGTAGTTAAAGCAATCCTAAAAGATCTTGACATGCACTTGACCCACCGCCCAAATACATAAACAGCGTATGTTCGTATTAAATTCCGAAACAGAGAAATAAATAGACAACATATAAATGCTAACCATATAATCTAATGCAAACATGTACACTTCGAAAAAAAAAACATCACGCCAGATCTTGAGAAACTAGTGCTGTTTCATAACTAACAAATCATTTTGCATTTCAATATATGATATTCTCTAAAGTAACACTCAAAAAATGCTTAGTAACAGATATTTTGAAATCTCATGCAAACTGTATGCTTTGAAAATATTAACTTTAACCAAACGGCTCTTCGTCAGATACTAGCGCAGTCAAAGAGATAACCACAGACATTATGTTTCAATATGTGATACGTGGTAAAAAACAAAAAAAGGAAAAGATGGCATAGTAACAGACATTTTGATAGTTTACGCAGATCTGTATGTTTTGAATATAAAAATTAAAAAAATGGCACTAACATTATATTCAGCAGTTAATAGTGGTATTATTTATTTGACTTTGTTACTAATATAGAATGCGACATAAGTCATTTTGTGTGGGATGCCCATACGCTTACTCTTAGGCCAAAGAGAGAAACAGTCCAATCCCGTGACACTGTGACGCTGGCGCCCGTATTACATCGAACATACATCTCTTTGTACAATGAGAAAGGTTGTATTCCCCGGGAATAGGCGTTTTCACCCATCTAAAATGAGGAGAACAAATAATATGTTTTAATCCCGGCTTGAAAGCCGAGTAGCAGATACTAATGTTGTTAATGAATTAACACAAAACTTTATCCTTTAAATTATTATACGTGGAACAACGATAGGCAAAATGACTATGTAAATGTCATTACAAATCTTTATGCTTCGAAAAGAAAAAAAAATGCTACCAACTGTGTCAACAGCAATCACTATTGATGTTAAATAATAATTTAGACATTAAAAGAAAAGACGATATATATATATATAACAATATAAGCAACAATAGATTTTTAATTGAAAATGGGATAAGCAAAATAACAACAGGCAAATGTGGCATAGAAAAAAAGCATTTTAAAATCTATGCAAAATGTATGCTTCGAAAAGGAGAATTAAATATACAAATATTATCTCCAGCAAATAATAGAGGTTTTCAAGACGTAAAACGAATTTCGCGTTCAAAACGTGATATGAGGATAAAAAACTGAAAGCTGGCAGAGTAACAGACATTTTGAAAGAGGCGAGATATGAATTTCATAATGTTTAGCACACTTTTCACTTACTAATAGTAATTCTAATTGATATCAACGCAAGCAATCATATAATTTTTCGCGCATATTTTCCTATCTCATATACATCGAAAAGTACTTTCAAATACATTAACAAACTAGGTGGATGAAAATTAATCTCACTTAAATGCAGATTTGAAGAACATCTATTTACCAGTAAGAAAATTAACAACGAAAAACTAATAAAATCCCAAATCTAAAATACAAAATGTTTGCTATTTGCTGAAAATGGGGAAAAAAAAAACAACAACATTTGTCTAAGCAAATTACAATGGTTTTTAATCCATACGAAATAAGTACATTACAGAAAATTATATAAAATATAATAAATGTTGGATGTTTTTGTTTAGCAGCATATCAATATCTATGGGTTATTTAATAATAAGATATAAATGTTTTGTCCGTACTTTAATCTTAGTTTTGGAGATAATAATTGTTTCGTGATACAAGTCTTTTTAATTAACCCATACTGGAGGAGAAAAGGTGGAGCCATATGTTTCCCAAAGGTATTTTGCTATTTTATTCAAGTAATATTTAGCCACCTCCCCACGAGGGTTACATATGGCACAAGGCCGAGTTTAACGTGAGATTTCCGAGCCCGTAGGCTCGGAGAAAAATATTCCCTCTTTGAACCCGCATAAACGGGTTCAGGAGCAGTCAACCACCCCGAACGAGACTCTGTCCTTCGGCGGAGCCTTGTCCGGGTTCCTCTCCGCCCGAGAGAAGAGAGTTAGACTGTTACTTAGCAAATATTTTTGCCAAGTTTATATTTTTGCTATTTTATTCAAGTGAATGCAACCAACCAAACTGGAATTGGAACCCGGCTCCTTGATTAAAAACTCTGAACCGTTTTCCATTACAACATCCAAGTTTAAAACACCTGGTATTCCCAAGCGACCACCCATCTAAGTAGTGACCAGCCTCGACGTGGCTTAACTTCGGTGATCGTACGGGAACAGGTGTTTCAACGTGATATGGCAGCAAACCATAAATATTATAGAGAAGATACAGGATAAGAGTTTGCAATTACTGGACCCCCCACACACATTAACTTTTATAAAATCAGTCCTCCTCTATAGCAGTAAATGCTGGACAACCTCTTCGCAGATGAAGAAAAGACTTGAAGCTTCAGAAATACGGTTCTATGGAAGGATGCTGAGAATAGCATGGAACGAACATATATGAACAACGAATAAGTTTTAGAGGTAATGGTAACAAAAAGGAGACATACTTAATATCAGGAAGAGACATTTGAAATTTCTAGGGCACATAATGAGGAAAGACGGATTGGAAAATTTGATACTCACACGACAGGTGGAATATAAAAGCAATAAATGAAAGCAAAGCATAACTTACCAACCGAACTTGAGAAAATAGATGACAGAAGTTTTTGAACAAGATTTTGACAAAGGATCTTCCGAACAAATGAAATTGGAAGTAATAGTATTAAAAAAAAAATCATAAACAGAGAATACGTGTGAATATATTTTCTAATATCAGCATCATTATTATTATATGATTTATAGGAATAAATAACCGGAAAAATCTCATTGTAATTTCAAACAGTAAAAATAAAAGAAATTTAATGTTCAATAATATCATTCCGGAAAAAGAGAATAAAAATTAGAAAAAAAAAATATGGAGGAAAACATTTATTTAGAGAAGGTTATACTGTTTTATATAAAGACCATAGGAATGAAATATACCGGCATACACAGTTTGTTTGGAACGGATTTAATGAAAGAAACGACGTAGCGGAAATACCAGTGAGTTTTCTTTTAAACTTAAACTTTATTACGAATGTATAATGTCAGCTAACAATGTCGTACGGGTGAGAAACTGAGAAATTAACAAAATTAATTGAAAACAAATTAGAAATACATTAAGATCAATAGAAAGGTTAAGGCGATGAATAATTCTAATAGATAGAAAGAGGCCAAGCTGGATCAGACAAAAGACCAACATAAAAGAAACCAGAGAAATAATTACACGTCAAAATAGATGAGGTTGGGTGGGTTAGTTTTATGACATTTCAGCTATGCTAATTTAATGAGAAAAAAACATTTATTAATTATTATTATTATTATTATTATTATTATTATAATTTGAATCTATAAGAACTTACTTTGTTTGAGCATAGGTAGAAATAGGTCAGTAAAATTTCAGTCGATAATAACTTGGTTCACTGAGAAATAAATATTGGCTAATTATATTTGAGTTTGTAAGCATTATTCTATCGAATTTTTATGCATTGACTATCTTACTTTACGCCGACAGGTGACTATTAGTGACAACCCTTTATTAGATCTCGTAGACTGGCATTGTAAAATCACAAAGAACATTAGTAAAAAAACAGAATCGGCATCACTTAAAGACCTTAAACAGCAGCAATAACTAAAATGGATAGCACATGCCACTCGAAGAGGACATAATAATCAAGATGTTGGCATTACACAATGTCTTAAACAAATGTTAGGAAGAGAACTCCCATCGATATTAGAAAAACTGATAACATCTAGTAGATTTGAGAAACCCATTTTCTGGGACGCTCTTTTAAGAGAAAAATTTTATAAATTTCTAACAACACTAAAGCTTATTGTTGAAACTTGACTAATGCATGGAATAATAATGCAACACAAAATGTACTTAGAACAAAATGTATTGAAACAAGAAAGTGTACACAATATTTATATATAGTCTTTTGTATATTCCTGGAGAATGTGTTGACTGAGTCGCAGTCGGGCAGAGTCTCTGGTTGAATCTCTTGATTCCTCCCTTTCTTCCCGGTACCAACCATATTTATATGGTCGGTACTCCACTATGCAAATTAGGTGGATCCTACCACAACACTAATTGTTCTCGAATGTCAAATGATTTTCTTTATAAGGAGCAGATTAATCTCAACGATTAATATATATGAATATATAAGAATGTTGTTCGGAGGTGTGTAAATATTCGTCAGTTATATTTGAAGCTTGAAGAATTTGGTTCTGAGATCTGTAAATAATGGTCAAATATAGTTGAGACTTTAAGTAATTCCTTTTAGGTGGCTCTTTTTGGCAAGGATCTTACCCTTCTGCAAGTGAAGCTGAATATGTATTATAGTCTTCTCCGACAAAGCAGTGTAAAATGGAGGTGGTTAAGCAAAGTATACCAAACGGAAGAAACGTTTAATGGGGATCAGTACTTATCGAAAGCAACACGATAAGGCAGAAAATAAGGAGATTAGATACAGGGTTTTAATAGTAAGAAACGGATGAGATTAAGACATTCATGAAATGGCTGCTACTGCTGATTCTACATATATCTTCATACAATTCCTCATCATTAATGTACCGTATTCCTTCAAGAAGTGATTTAATATGTATCTCTACAAATTGTTATTCATTGTAGCGTGAAGAAATATTTGGCTCATCACCACCGCTTTTACCTAAGCTATAACTTCTATTCGTTCATCAGGTAGGTTACTCGATACATCCCTTTACCTCCCCTAAAACAAGTATGTTTTGTAAGTGTAAAATTTTCCAAGATAGTATTCATTATTAAATATTCGAGAAAGCTGATATGTCTACAATGGGAGACATTTATCTACGCAACGAACTTAGATAATAGAAGGTTTTGAGAAATAGTTTTTCTCATAATTTCAAAAAATAAATTCTGATCATGCATGTTGGCTTGGGAAAGGTGTATTTCTTTTAAGAAAAGAGATAATTAAATATATTCACAGCATAAGTTAACAGTTTGGAAAGAATCGATATCTACACTCTTAATAAATTTCTGTTTAAGTAAATAGATATCAGAATAGAGAATTTGGGGAATAGTGAAACGACAGTTATTTCTAAGAGCTACAAATTATAGGAATTTGTGGAGAGATATGATCGACACGTCAAGAAGAAGAAGAAGAAGAAGAAATGGAGGAGAAAGAAGATGGAAAGAGACCCAGAAAGAAGAAGAAGAAGAAGAAGAAGAAGAAGAAATGGAGGTGAAAGAAGATGGAAAGAAGAAGAAGAAGAAGAAATGGAGGAGAAAGAAGATGGAAAGAGACCCAGAAAGAAGAAGAAGAAGAAGAAGAAGAAGAAGAAGAAATGGAGGAGAAAGAAGATGGAAAGAGACCAAGAAAGAAGAAGAAGAAGAAGAAGAAGAAGAAGAAGAAATGGAGGAGAAAGAAGATGGAAAGAGACCCAGAAAGAAGAAGAAGAAGAAGAAGAAGAAGAAGAAATGGAGGAGGAAGAAGATGGAAAGAGACCCAGAAAGAAGAAGAAGAAGAAGAAGAAGAAGAAGAAGAAGAAGAAGAAGAAATGGAGGTGAAAGAAGATGGAAAGAAGAAGAAGAAGAAGAAATGGAGGAGAAAGAAGATGGAAAGAGACCCAGAAAGAAGAAGAAGAAGAAGAAGAAATGGAGGAGAAAGAAGATGGAAAGAGACCCATAAAGAAGAAGAAGAAGAAGAAGAAGAAGAAGAAGAAGAAATGGAGGAGAAAGAAGATGGAAAGAGACCCAGAAAGAAGAAGAAGAAGAAGAAGAAGAAGAAGAAGAAGAAGAAGAAATGGAGGTGAAGGAAGATGGAAAGAAGAAGAAGAAGAAGAAATGGAGGAGAAAGAAGATGGAAAGAGACCCAGAAAGAAGAAGAAGAAGAAGAAGAAGAAGAAGAAATGGAGGAGAAAGAAGATGGAAAGAGACCCAGAAAAAGAAGAAGAAGAAGAAGAAGAAGAAGAAGAAGAAGAAGAAGAAGAAGAAGAAGAAGAAGAAATGGAGGGAAAGAAGATGGAAAGAAGAAGAAGAAGAAGAAATGGAGGAGAAAGAAGATGGAAAGAGACCCAGAAAGAAGAAGAAGAAGAAGAAGAAGAAGAAGAAGAAGAAGAAGAAGAAGAAGAAGAAATGGAGGAGAAAGAAGATGGAAAGAGACCCAGAAAGAAGAAGAAGAAGAAGAAGAAGAAGAAGAAAAAGAAGAAGAAGAAGAAGAAGAAGAAATGGAGGAGAAAGAAGATGGAAAGAGACCCAGAAAGAAGAAGAAGAAGAAGAAGAAGAAGAAGAAGAAGAAGAAGAAGAAGAAGAAGAAGAAGAAATATTGAGCGCCAAAGTGACAATGGCAAAACACCGAGTAAACTACTTAATAAGCTTGTGTAAATAGATGTCAGAACGGGGACGAGGAGATATATTTATAATATAAATATTAATAACTATGAAGCATGGGAAGTTGCATAGAAGGGACAGAGCATATAATCTTTCCCATTTCGATTTTCTTGAAAACGCCCTCCCTGTTTCATATATTGGAGAAAGGTATTGTCAGCACCCACCCATAGAAACACACCATCGAAACTCTTCTGCCTCTGTGAGGATATTGTGCAGCATTCATTGCCGTATAGCAGTATGGATATTACGTAGTAAGTCTCAGTTTTTATTTGTTTCTAACGAAAATGGAAGTAATTTGAACTCAAAATATTCTGGCTATTTACCAATTCAAGAATGCGTGTAATTAGTAGAACTAATCCCTGATTGCATTCTAAAAACTTATCTGAATACTCTATTCAGTAGTCTTCTTTTTTAATGTACTTTCAAGACATGCGCAGTCCTGCCCCCCCACCAAATTGTAGTTTTAGTAAAGGTTGACTCTTTACCATCCGTCTTTACCTACACTTTACCAATTACAGAGTGTCTCTAAAATACGTACTCACTATTTTAATGGAAATTAATTCCTTGATTATTTACTTGCAAACAAGATTTTTGGTTAAGATTAAGAGGTATTAATTGTTATTTACTTATGACGATAATTAAAGTTTAAATTAAATATTAAATGAAATCAAATTAAATGTATGTTTATAAATATCCAAACTGGCTGCTACTTTTTTAATAAGTTATAGGAAGTAAAAAAAAATAGTACATTTATGGGATACGCTATATTTACACAAAGTAGATAGGTTTTTCAACTTTTATGACAGTCTCTTCCTAATTCTGTATATTGTGTGAATTTTAAATTTATCAATACTATTTTCCTCATTATGTATCCAAACAATTTCAACTTACATCTTTTGATTTTAATTTTAGGTGTCGTCATAGTCCCTTTAAAAAAAAAAAAAAAAAAAAACAAACTGCCTCATTGTTTATATGTTCCTATCATGATATTCTTAGTATCATTTTCTATTGTCTCAAGTCTCTACTTCATTTGTGCAAAATATTTTTTAGTATTCCCTATCATATACGAAGATCGATATTACATAGCAATCAGCAGTCTTGTTTGTTACTTAGTTATATAATCTACACCCCGTTCGAAGGCATGTGCACTATTAGCGTCTCATGAGGTAATGTATTATCACTGAATAGTGGGGATTAAGAATGTAAACATAAAAATACTAGATTTTCAAAGATTATATTAGACCTTTATTATTGTCTTGTTTTCGAGTTTTTTTTTAATTCCCTAACGTTTCATATATATTGAAAAAAACAAAAGAAAAGAAAAACAAAACAAAAAAACATTGAATTTTTGGAAGCTTCTAAAATACGTAATGTATATAATTTTAAATAAGTTCATATATATATATATATATATATATATATATATATATATATATATATATATATATATATATATATATATCCAATATTGTTATAACTGGGGTGATAGTGAGGACAAGCTCACTGTCTATGAAATGGTTCCGTGACATGCGTCTCAAATAACTTTTGAAAACTAAGTTCATCTCCAAGCCGGAAAATGGACAAAGGCAGACATCTGGGGCCTCATAACTAGATATCAGAGGTAATAAAACCCTTATTTTAAATCTCCGCTACTTAGCGATCATATCAAAACACGGAAAAGTCTACGAAAGTAAATCCAGACAGAAAACCAGATTTGGAACCCCGAAATCGGTTACCTGTCAACACTGGCAAGTTTGCGGCAACTCCTGCAGCCAAGCCGGTCCCGAATCTAGTGTCCTGTATTCATTTAGAGTCATGTAGTCTGGGCAGCAGATGATCTCCGTATACCATTGAGCGGGCCTGCACCCTGAAGAGGACACACTAGTCTCACGGCCGTGTTTGAATTTTGAGGAAACAAGGTGCTACTTTTGACTCGAGAGATAAACCGATTTCTACTATTTTATACCTTTTAATCAAAATCTGACTGATTTGAATCTATGACATGTTACCAGTAATGTCAGATTAAAATATCACATTTTGAAAAATTTCTCTACTTTGAAAACCCAAAGATTGAAAACCAAAGATTTTTCGCTATCTGTATTTCTTTGATCTCAAATATAAAGCTCAAAAGGTTTTAAATGATTTATACGTTACTGAGTGCATATTCTCGCTACTCATGTAGTTTCTTGAAAAATTTTGAAGAAAAAATAATTGAATACATAATTTAATCTTCCCTTTTATTAAGTTTTTCACGCTCCTTTTCATTATTTTTTCATTCTTATAAAAAATCACATATGTTAGAATTGTATTGACGATTCTAGCAAATTTCAGAAATCCACATATGTTCTGTTATTTGAAAAAAAAATTGATAAAATTCTTCTGCAATTTGAATATCTCTACTCTGTGAAATATGTACTAAATGTATTCTCGTTTTTTATAAATCGAGCGCTTTCGACAATGTCATCAATCATCACCCGATTTGGATAAAAAGGCTGAGGCATTTGATTTCGAAGCATGCTCTATTCACAAAGCAGCAGAAAGTAATTTGGCTGGCAATATATTTAGAAAGATAGATGACTGAATGCTTTTACAAGACACGAATGTATCCTCTATGATATGAATTAACATAGACACATAAATGTATCACACTGTCACTAGTAGATAATATCTATAGAGAATCTTACTTCCACGTTGATTTAATTATTTTTTGTCTGTTTTTGTTTAATTCAACAGTCATATGATTCATCTCTCTAAACTGACAGTAGATTTTACAAGTTAAAATAACAGAAAATAACTTTTTCAGTATTTCTCTGAAACGTCTGAGGAAATCTTTGCGTGTGAAACTAACAGTAACAGTGAAGGTCGCATCTCATAGTTTGGTTTGGATTGTGTTTCCGCTTTTTACAAGGTGGATGTTGTATTTTTTTAATCCCTGATCTCGACGACTGAGTAACCCTTGACTTGTTAAATGAAGACTGAATCCACCTAATCTATCCCTTACTGGCTATGAGTTAGTAAGTAAGAATTGATTAGTAAATCATTATTGTCTCAAAAAAAAAAAAACTTACAGTCTAAAAATATATATGGATTTAAATAATCTGAAATGGGGAGATAAGCCGCAGAAAAGAAACCAGTCAATCAAATAAACACTTTGTCTGTCTCTCTTTCCCTCTCCCTCTCTCCCTCAGACACACACAATGATATGTATTGACACACATACAAATATATTAAATTGCCGCTAGTAGATAGTCCAATGGACAAACCTGTTTCCTTTATGAGTATTAAAGTGACTTATCAGCATCGAAACGCTCAAGATGGCCAGAACTTTTATAAAATTATGGAACTTATATACAAATTATTTTATAAAATATATATATATATATATATATATATATATATATATATATATATATATATATATATATATTCAAGTGTGTTTGCGTATGTCTGCAGAAGTTATTTTAGTAGATACCCATATCTGTGTAAACGTCCCATGATTTGTTTTTTGTTTTAAAATAATCTGCACATTCAAGAGATTAAAAATAGCCCCCAATCGTACCGGAACATGTGATTCCGTTGAAGGAGAATTTACCGAATGAGACAGCGAGCTTTAAACAGCTATGCCACAAAGAATGTCGTAATGACGCAGTTTAGAACTGTGCCGCAGAGAACAGCATATTTTCGTTTACTAATTTAGTTGAATATATATATATATATATATATATATATATATTCATGCTACACGCAATCGTCCGGCCGCGATTCGCAGCCTGACGATTGCGTCCAACATGAAAAAGCCTGTCGCCTTTGAGTGTTGACTTCAATGTTCACTTTTATATTTATATTTACATACACTCTAGCTCTGATAGTGAGCACTTTATACCATAAATATAGCACACCTTATTACAATATTTCTTCATATATATATATATATATATATATATATATATGGGGGGGTGCATTGATTTTAGGATTTGTTTTACGTCTTATCATTCACTAAATTCTGTCGGCGATCCTCAATCACATGGTACTAGTTTATTTGCGGCAAGTGAAATTCAAAATCTTTCCGGACTTTATTAAGCCTATCATTGGTGAAGGAAATTATTAGAAAGTTTTAATAGTGAAATGCAATAAGACAAAAATTTTGAAATTATATATTCAGATTTAGTAAAACGAAAATAAAGTATTCACAACTGAACAAACCGTTTAATTAATCCGATCTCTTTATACTTTTTAGACGTTCAGTGGTATCTAAGATTCATTGATTAATGCTGGTATTATATGAATTGTTTTTTGCTTAATATCTTTTGATGTTAAAAATGTTGTTTAACTTTAACAAATATAGCGATGCCAAAGCTATTTCAAGACCAATTTGAAGCAAAATGATCACTTCATGCGCAATTGTATCTGAGAGTCTCTCATGAAAGGCTTGAACAAATAAGACAATAATCTAAGAAACGTAGCAGTAAAGGAACTGGTTATTTAGACGGTTTAATTTGCTTAGGAACCCATTGTGTCTAAATGTAGATAAATATGATATTTGTGGAGAAATGCCTAAGGTAAGTAATCACACATAAACTTTACTAACTTAAGGTGATTTAACACCTTTCCTTCTATAGATGGGTCAGTGAATATATATATATATATATATATATATATATATATATATATATATATATATATATATATATATATTAGATAATTAGTATATGGCTTGATATGTGTGCAGAGAGAGAAGAGTAGAAAGAGGGAAATAGACAGGTGTTTGTACGGTAGCGTTAGCGGTTATAAGAACGAGGATATGAATTTCCAACAAGGGCACATTAAATGAGGCCATTCTCACCATTTGGCGTGAAACAGTCTTTTATCCATTCATTTTCCTTCTGACAGAGTAAATAGTAATTATCTTTGACTGAAGGAGTGGTTTCTTTATTCCACCATAATATCTTTTGGTCTGCATTTATCTGCATGATGAAGAAAAATGCGAATTTTGAAAAAGATTAGGATTAAAAAGTAACAGGTCTCTTGAAAATAACAAGAAAAAGTAGAAAAGAATGGAACTTTTAGGAAATTCAAAAAAAAAAAAAATCCCTCACTCAAAGAAATAAGGAAATAAGCCGCCGTTAAGAATATGGTACAAGTGGGGAAGGTCAGGAGGAAAATGGTGTGAGATAGTGATAAGCCAACAATTTCAAATACAAATAAGAAGAAGAAAAAAAAATCTGAACAAAAAATAGATGCCGGAAGGAAAGCGCGACGACGGAAGGAATTAAAACGGAACCCGCCAGAAAGAAAGAATTGGATAAAGTAGAAAAATAGTCCCAGTAAAAGAACAAAAATCAAAAAAAGAATCAGAAAAGAATAAAGCAGAGACGTTAAGATGTAAAAATGTTTTGAAAACAAAGAAAAAAAATGTTAAACACAAAATAGCGAACGTCTGTGAACAGTTAATGAATCAAATCTTAACAAAAAATAAATACATAAATAAAAGGAAAGGCAAAGCCTGTCAACGAAGCAAAGGATATCAAACCACGTGATCAAATTCGACGAATGATTTTTAAACTCAGGTCTCATCACAAAGAAATTATCCGCCATCTTTTATCTCTTTAGCTTATGTTTTCCAGTTGACGCTAAATCAGTTAACAAATGTTGTTTCTATCTGGATTTCAATATTTTTCCCCTCTTTTTTTGAGATCAACCTTGATGTTCTACTACCGTTCTGGTTTTGTTCTTTTTTTTTCCCCGAAAAACAGAAGAAGCCAACCAAGAGAGAATAAGACATCTGGTAAGTTTTCATGTATCAACACAAAGGAAACGTATAAAAATAATTTACGGTTTAACGGTATTAGCGTTTTTGATGTAGAAAAAAAAATCACAGCTTTGTAAAGACGGCTTTCTTTTGTTTCAACTTGACAAATAACAAGAATATTTGTAACATAAAATCTACTTTATATGATAGACATATTTTAACCGATTAAATTTCTGGGAGTAGTATTAATGTCGGAAAAACAAAAGACAATTCGAAAACGTTATAAGGAGTCGCTTTCAAAGAAAAAAATATTTTTGAAGAATTTACAAACGAGGGAAAAAGTTTTCATTTACAAAATTACGTTTAATTCATTTGCGTTTCATTTTTCGTTTTGATGTGATTTCTTCATATTAATACGTTTCTTGCATATTTATTCTTTTATTTTGAACACAGAATATTAATAGCGAATAGAAATAAGAATAACGAAAGATGACTTCCAGAAACAAAGCGAACTATTAAAAGTAGGGAGTTCTCATTAGAAGCAAACAGAATATTGCTGAATATCATACTTAACCAAATATAAGACTATAATGGAGAACGGTAATAATGGCACGGTAAAAATGGCACAAGTGAAAAAATAACAAAAATTAGCACAAGTGAAAAACAAACTGTTTAAACAGCTTAAAATTAAACACAATTTCTTAAACACTGTTTAATTATAAACTATTTAAATTTAAATTTCTAATAAGACGACAGTTGTCTATTTCTGGTTCAGTTCTCTCGGAATCGTCAAGTACACATCATTGATCTCAGTTGGTATACCACAAACCCATCAGAGAAATCATATTAAGTAATAAAATAAAAGAGAAAATTTATATTAACAGGAAAGACGCAGATCAGTGTGGAAATATATTTTCAAAATAAAATCACACATTGAGGGATTAAACAAACATTTGCGTTTACTCAGAGACTATAATTTCCACAGGGAGATTTCAGAGCAACGACAAAAAAAGAAATTATATATTTAAACGAAAGAATTAGTCTCACTTCTTTGTTTTATCCTCATCTTGTTGAAAAAGGACACAAGTGTGTCCGAAAATTCCACGTTTAATATCTTTCTCTTCGTGCTTCAATTTAGTCAAAATGCTAATATATAATAAATATCAACAAACTTATTGCCAATGTTGTTATCGTTCTGTTGGCTTCTATAAATTTTATTAACCGGCCTATTAAATCTACCTATATATATATATATATATATATATATATATATATATATATATATATATATATATATATATATATATGTGTGTGTGTGTGTGTATATATATATAAGAAAGAGAAAGAACAAGTAGAGCAAAACTCCACAGTTCGTATCATTTACTTTTAAAAAGGGCTCAATGTAAAAGTAGAGTAAAATATTTTCATACTTATGCAGTTACAAGAGATTATAATAAAAACATTTTACACTATACACAAAATCTTTCATGTTTCCATACTATGATTGTACTTCCTCAAACAATGGTTGATGACCGGTGATAACTGATGGTTTTTGTCACCATTTCTCAGCCATCGCCCGAGGAAGTACAAACATAGTATTGCAACACGAAAGCTTTTGTGTAGTGATGTAAACTTTTTATTATAATCTCGTATAATAAAAATATTTTAATATATATATATGTGTGTTTGTGTCTGTCTATGTGCGGGGCGTGTGTGTGTTGTCTGTGTGTGCGTGTGTAGAGAGAAAAGAGAATAAGATCTATATTTAGGTGAGTGTCTTCTAGTTCCGTAAAATATTAATGTCGTTTAATTGCTGTTAGACTATTTCTGATTGGAAACACTTGTAACCAGACACATTTGA
>CAHIKZ030001229.1:732500-742500 GCA_903632075.3 Acanthosepion pharaonis
TACCCGAGGAAAAAAAGAAAGAACCAAGAACATTAAACCATGGCGAAAACAATCGCACAGTGTTCAATCTCCAAGTCCAAAGAAAAAAAAAACAAAAACGAGTAAAAAGACAACAATGTAAAGTGCTTAATACACTAAGTAAAAACCTAAGATAATCCTAAGGAGCCAGGCAAGCCTACCTGGCCAGCATTACCTGAAGATGCGTTTAGGGTGAAACCTAGGTAGGTTTGCCTGGCTCCTTAGGGATTATATATATATATATATATATATATATATATATATATATATATATATAAAGATTTTTGGTAGTGCTAAAAATTTAATGACCACCATGAATAGACAAAATCTGTATTTATTACCACTCATGGTAACAATTAAAAGGAAAAATAAACTGAAAAACGACCTAGCTAACCGGATTCGAACCTCGCTCAACAGAGCTAAATTGAGGTTAATAAATGTATAATTATCAATAAAACAATGGACAATATACATATTGTCCATTGTTTTATTGATAATTATAAGGTCAAAAAATTGAATGGAAATTAATTCGAGGCCCATTACAAAATCCTTCTGTTTACATAACGAATGTCACAAGGACAACAAATATATATATGACCTCCAATATTTTCAAGTGGTAACTTGAGTGGGACGTACTAAGGAGTGAAAATGAGTCCACACTGAAATTAGCGGCACAATTGTGATTCTTTATTAGGTGATCCGCGATGGAAGACCCGTATGTGTTGGTCAGAATGTTTGACGGAGAATACTTAAGATTCCAGATTTTTGTTGGTACAAGTTGTTTTATTTTGACATCCTGTCTTTGAGTCGTTCTTCCGATGAATGTGTGAACCACAATTACATTTAAATGAATAAATCAATGAAATATAATGATGTGGAATGAGCGGTGTATTCAACCGTATACGAAAATTCGAGTTTACAGAGCGGTTGTACTTGCCATACTTTTGTACGGCTCAGAATCGTGGACTCCATACAGGTACCATATATGCCAGTTGGATGTTTTCCATAATAGCTGTCTGTGTGCAATATGTAGAGTTAACCTTCAAGATAGGACATCTAACGTAGATCTGTTTAACAGGTGTAATATTGAAGGAATCGGGACTTTTCTCATACAGTCTCAGTTACGGTGGACTGGTCATATCTTGAGAATGTCTGATGACAGGATACCCAAGATTCTAATGTTCAGAGCATTAGATCAGGGCTACATGAATGTAGGACGCCCATGACTAAGATATAAAGACAAGCTGAAAAGCATCTTGTCTGCTATCAATATACCACGTAACACACTTGAGCGCTGTCTTGGAGCGGGTAAAATGGTGATCAACGTGTTTTAGTGGCTCAGCAGTTTTCAGTCTGCTTGTTTGAATGATCTTCAAGTAGCTAGAGCAAGCTCTAAAAGGTCAGACAATCTAACAGTAATCTCATGTCAAAATCCTCACTCTTGCTCCATATGAGAACTCGTTTGTAAATCACTAGTGGGTCTTAAATACCACTTAAGATTATCGCACAAAATTTCATAACTGAATCAACTAAGCTATCATATCCTAATACGTCGAAACCGACGGGAGAGTCCATTATATATATATATATATATATATATATATATATATATATATATATATATATATACTTTTTAATGAATGTGTTTAGGATATAATATGTATGTTTATACAGGGTCAGGTGTGTAATTTGCAATAATAATTTTCACTTTTCCTTTTATGACGTTTACGTAATGTTACGTAACATGATCCAAATTTTAACGTTTTCTCTTCTCTTGTAGATGTATTGAAAGCATTGTGGAGAATAGCAGACTGCCACAGAAAATGAAAAAAAGCACTAATCGCCAAATAAAGCATGTTTAGAGATAAGAACCTCTGAGGTCGTTCGCATTCCAGTTTAGGCATAAACCCTTTAGATGGTATGGTTTTCAATAGCATGTAAAGTACTACGACCCGAGAAAATTGATGAATGTCACTGACATCGCATACACCGAGATCTTGGACTCAATGTTCCAACCACTGATCAACGTAACGGCCAACAGGGGATTCTGGACATTTTCTCTGCATGACACAGCGGTGTGTGGTTTAGGATTTTCACGTGAATGCAACCATATTGATGTGGTCTTGTCGCGCGAATTATTTGAATAGATACACGGTATGATACATTTTTACATTTATAAAAGAATGTAAATTTCTAGCGAAAACTTGTCTATGAATATTGATGCAGAGTAACGTTAAAAAATCTTCATTTGTTTGTGATGCAATTCTTCAAAATTATGCAAAATTTCTGTCAGTATTGGAGCATTACACACAATAATGTGCATATAATTATATACCTATTCTGCAATAATTCTACATACACACATGCATTTATATATATTTATAATAATATCTATATCAACCTGTTCGTATCTGTCTTATTCGATTTATATAATAATAATAATAATAATGCTTACCCAAATGAGAATGCATTGCCCGAAATCAGATATTGATAAGTTGTACGTACCAAGAGCCGAGGTCTAATCCAACTTGAAATAACTCTAAAAATTACAACAATCGCATTGGAAGTATATTTTACATGAATATCACCACAGGCATAACAAGGTAAGGACATAAGTGCACTGGAAGGGATGCAAGAAGCAGAAAATCGAAACCACTGAGAGATGTTAAGACCATTTACCCAAAATAACGATGTAACTATCCTCTGAGACATGACAATTCTAACTGACAGGGAAATAAAAGCCAACAGACCTGTTATTATCATAAAAGACAAGAAATTCAGAATGTCAGTGCTTATTTTCATAGCAGCACCATCTGAGAGAAACACCTTCAAGAAAATTATCTAGAATTTGTCTAAATATAAGGACCTGAAGATTGAGATTAACAGGATGTGGGGAATGAAGACTGAGACTGTACCAGTAGTAATGGGAGCTCTGGGCCTCGTGAGAAAAATAATGGCAATTTTATTAACAGTGTCTCAGGTAACATCAACATACAAGTTGCCCAGAAGATTGCCATGCTAGGAACATACTATAGACTAACATAAGTGCTATGAAATATATGAGAATTCTCCTAAGGTCTCTAAGGACCAGAATATAGATTCGTATCTACAGGATACAAGACAGGAAATATAACATACACCAATGATAATATTATTATATTATATAATAATAATAATAATAATAATAATAATAATAATAATATTAATAAATTTTCCCGTCGTTTTGGAGGCATCAAGGTCCAGCTATTAGGTTTTTTAGAACCACACATCTAGACTACACGCACATATGATTTGATAATAGTGGTGAATGCTTCTGTGGAAACACCCACACTTTTCGGAAGAACCGAATACAAAGAAACGGTGCACATATTATACATATATATATATATATATATATATATATATATATATATGTGTGTGTGTGTGTGTGTGTGTGTGTGTGTGTGTGAGTGTGTGTGCGTACGTGTGTGAAGACCAGTGTCGCTTGCGCACGCGCACGTGTGTTATTTAAATGATAAATCGGTCAGTGAAATTCGAATTCCGGTCGAGTTCATTACATTTATTTTTTCATAGCCACCTTCAGAAATGTATGAATCCATCTGTCCAGCTATAGGTCAAATAGTAGGACCGTATGGGCTTCCATATTTGGTTGCCAACCAGTCTAGAAGGAGGAAAACTCTGAATGCGGAACCTGAAGAGGGCCGATTGGACACCTTGCAATATTGTAATATTCATAATAATGTTAACAAGGCTAACATGCTACACCACGAATGTAATAAAAAAACTTCAAAGACTCGAGATCCTCTCTATCAAAATCAACCAAGGAACACTTAACTGAATTTATGATGAACATAGCAATAACACAATATATCTATATTAAATAATGAAACACATTTCAGTGAACTTATGCGGCCTATATATATATATATATATATATATATATATAAATGTGAAGAAGGAATTGATGGAGTAAAATTACACTGTTCGTAGCATTTACTTTTAAAAAAATGCTCAATACAAAGTAGACCTATACATTATTATTGTAATTATAAGAGAGTATAACAAACGCCCTTTCAAAAATTGTTTTATCATAATCACTTGTAATAAAATAATATATATATATATATATATATATATATATGTTTATATATATATATATATATATATATATATATATATTCATTTACACAGTTTTTAGTATCTTTTTTTGTCTATATGTGGACATCGAACATAAACACGCACAGACACGTAAATCCATAATAATATTTTTGTAAATCAATAATCTTTCTTTTGTGTCATTTATAATTAATCTCAGATCTATCTATCTATCTATCTATCTATCTATCTATCTAGCTAGCTAGCTAGCTAGCAAGCTAATTCTCTCTCTATATATACATACACACACACACACACACACACACACACATATATATATATATATATATATATATATATATATATATATGAATGAATGACAGGAATATAGGCAAAGATAGATTAAATTCCTTTTCAAAGATATCCATTAGTGCGAAATAAAGTGAATAGGACCGAACGTAATTTGCACAAGGTTCCTCCATTTTAGTTTCCGTATCAATAGCAGGTATCCTACTAGTATATATCGTTGTTTTATTCAAATCACTAAGACGCAAGGGACTTCTGTGAGTGAAAATGTAGGAAAAAGACATTAAAAGGAACGGGGAACCTAATTCTAAACAAGAAAGAAGAGAAACACACGCACACACACACACACACACACACACACACACACACACATATATATATATATATATATATATATATATATATATATATATATATATATACCTATTCAAAAATCTGGGGTGGTGAACTAGACGATAAGCGAACCTAACCACTCCTATTGAGGATAAAATAAAGAATAAAAAGATAAATAATAAATAAGATTTAGACTTTAATCGGAGACGTCAGAAGCATGGTGTGTGAACTGGAAGACAAGCGACCATATCTGTTCTTATTTTATATATATAAGTGAATGTATCTCTGCATGCATTTGCTAATGTGTGTGCATTTGTGGACATCTATTCTAATCACGTCTACGTCATGACAAGTTCAGTTCAATGTACGAATTTCATTTGTGCCAATTTCATTGATCTAGAAATAGCTTTCATGATGTCGTGTTCGGTCTCCGGAGACAACCGAAAAATACCGAAGTCAACTGAAAGGTGAAAAGTCATACCGGTTGACACCTCCTCTTCACCATTAGTTCTATATTCGTCGGAAAGTGGTCGAAGTCAATGATCGATTGCTAAGTACATGGAAAATGACATGCGCGCCTCTTTGTTTAATGACCAGCTCGAACATTCAGATAGTTCATTGGCATCTTTAGTCTGCGAAACAAAAGCTGATTGCTCATGTGCAAGGGAACGGTCTATGGAATATCTCTCTTTTCTCTGGGACATTCGCGCCTTGCTAAATTTTCATGTCTTGCTTATGATGCCGGCGGAAATACTAAGAAATATTTACAATAATATCACAAGCATCTAATTAAATATTGTGTAAAATTACAATATATCTATATGTTATTATTTACCAAAACTTTTGAGCTGAATTTTTATTCTTGTCTTTTTTTTTTCTACTATGGTTCAGGCGAAATTTTTTTCAGGCTTTTTCAGGAATATTTTTTTCTGTAGTTACCTCTAGAATTGTATATCTCAAATGTTTTCACTGGGAAAGAAATTTCAACTCCTTTTAAATACTTATCTCTGTCCGTCTCTTTTCTTTCTCCCTCTTCCTTTTTGTTTACCATATCCTTTCAGGACGTGCAGGATCATGGCTCACCACATCGTCCTACATAATCTTTTCAACACTCTGTAGTCCTCACCTCCTATTTCTAACTGTATATTTTTATGCAAAATCTGCTCGACGTTATCAAGGAAGTTACTCTCTTCTGTCATTCGTTCAGAACAAGTTATGCTCAACATTCACCGACAGAAGCTCATATTATTTGTTTAGTTATTTTCCCATGGACATCTTTTGTGAGATTACAGTCAGCTAGACTGGTCTGTCGGGCTTATTACTAGTGAATTCAACGCTCACTTGGATCCAATATAAAAAAAATTAAACATGAAGTATGCCAACAAGTGTTAGCATGTAAAATAATCAAACGCTTATTTATTTACTAGCAGTAGAGCCCGGCGTTTCCCAGGGATTTAACAGTAAGAGATAGATCAAGTATCGACCATCATAAAGACTGAAAAATAAAATTGACAAATATTATTGTTTAAGGTTGACGGACACGCATGTCTTAATTAGTTTTTTTTTCTTTATTTTTTTTACGAATTGGTCAAACCCAAACTCAAACAAAAACATTGTTTTCAATCGTTATAAGTCTACCGATTGAATAGAATTTCATTATAAACAATTGTCTTGTAAATGGAATTTTTAAAGCATTCTGAATGTAAAAATAAAGAAGAAAGTGTGCAAGACAATAAGAAACACTATCTGCCAAAAAAAAAGTGAAGTTTTGTTGAAATCGGTTGAAAAATGTAGGAAATCCGATCCCATATATAAACAAATACACAACACACACACACACACACACACACACACACACACACACACACACACACACACACACACACACACACACACACACACGCGCGTGCGCACACACACCCACACACACACACACACAACCTGGGTTTTATAATAAGTATAAATTGATATGAGTTGTCTCCCTTTCTTTCTCGCGACAGTGATGCCTCTTAATCGTGTTTTCAAATTGATTTCGTGCAAAAACAATTGTTTTCTCGATTTTTGGCGCTGTCAGAACCACCGTAAGGTAATTTTATGTAGTCCTTTGACGTTTTGTTGAAATCGGTTGAAAAATGTAGGAAATCCGATCCAATATATAAACAAACAGACACACACACACACACACACACACACACACACACACACACACACATACACACACACACACACACACACACAACCTGGGTTTTATAATAAGTATGATGACGAGGCTGTTATTGCCTGAAGTGATAGGCATTGGATATTAAATAACAATTTAACATTTATTTCTTGAATTCTATATTTGTTTGTTTCAATTCTTTACTACATGTTCTGAAAACTATAATCCGCTATGATTGCGCACCCTGATTTTCTGTATTACCAATTCTGTCCTTTGTTAATATGTTGCCCAAAGAGGAAAATTACTGAAGCTAGTATATTTTGACGTTCCCAACGTGTAAATTCCATCTTGTTTTACCCCTTTTGCTAATAAACACACATTATGTTTTCTTACATTCATTGACTACATTTTTTATACACTTTCAGTTTTCTTGGTAAATATTTCACAGTACCATCTGCGTAGCGTGTTATTAAGACTTATGTCAACTATTCGTGAACGCAGTACTTGTTTTAAAAATCATCATATTGTACAAGTATTAGTATAAATCCTGGTAAATATTCTCTACGTATCATCTTGCTGTCCACATTGACTAAATTAAAACATTCATAAAAATGGAAAAAAAAATACGTGTCGATTTTTTTTAAAATGTCATTTATGTTCTGTGTTCTTTGCAGCAGATATTAAAGATTACTTTTGAGGTTAACATGTTTCGTTCAATGAAAAAGTTTTGTACAAGCAACAAATGCCCCGGCATATATGTATTATTGGGAATGTTGTTGTCCGAAGAGAGCGCAAGCCAACCTTAAGAAAAAATCTAGATTCAGCTGCGTACTATCAACATCGTATAATTATTTGTGGAATTTCCTACGCTTGAAGGCAGAGGGAATCAAATTGTCAGTATAAAAATATCCGTTATCAATTACTCAGGAGATCAACACTTATCTCATTTTCTAAATACTTATGTGAAACACTGACGATATATTCTTGTTTTTGCTACGGAAGCACAGAGCGCTATTTTTTCATTTTTTTTTTCTTTTTTGTACGCTGCTTATCTATGGAGATTTTCAATTCTATATTTGGTTTGTTTATGCTGTCGAATGTCAGGATCACATGCACAGCAAACATTAAACGTACTGACCCTCCAGTAAATTTTCTTATCTGTTGAAGAGAATGCTACCAGCATTCCTCATCTATCTATCTATCTATCTATCTATCTATGATTGTTAGGAAAATGTTTTTAGACCAAAATATGTCTAAATGCCCAAACATATTTTTGGAAGTATTTTGTTGTTCGCAAAAAGAACTTTTCAGTACATCCTGCTATCTACCAGGGATTATTCTATCTATCTATCTATCTATCTATCTATCTATCTATCTATCTATCTATCTATCTATCTATCTCCTTCCTTCTCCATATTTAATTTACTGATAAAATATAAATAAAAGCGTAACCTGTTAATTTTATAAATTTTTCCTATTTGTTTCTAATCCTTCCGATGTCTATTCCATATTTCTTCTATATTTGATCCAATATTATCTATCTATCTATCTATCTATCTATCTATCTATCTATCTATCTATCTATCTATACACACACACACACATATATATATATATATATATATATATATATATATATATATATATATATATATATATATATATATATATATATATATACACGAGCATATAACATTAAAAAGGAAACATCTCTGTCGATGGATACATCAATTTACCAAAAAGCAAGATGAAACGGACAGATATTATTCCAGCATTCATATATATATATATATATATATATATATATATATATATATATATATATATATAGAGAGAGAGAGAGAGAGAGAGAGAGAGAGAGAATTAGAGAGAGAGAAAGAGAGTAAATTAGAAAGAGAGAGAGACTGAGAGACGCCTATATTATTAAATACCTGTATTTTATTTACTTTCTATATCAGTTAATTGAAATAAGTGTACGCACATCATTCGATCACGGCAGACATCCATCTAATCACATATAGATACACTTTTCATCCGTTTTTCTCATGTCTACAAATGTTATTTGAAAAATTCTTCTACTTTTATTCTTATCTACTTACTTCTAATTGCGTCTTATGAAATGGCGCCATATAATTTGTAGAGAAATATATCTTCATCTGGACAACGAACAGGAATCTTCTCTGTAACAATTTACGACGCAGATATTACAAACGAATTTCATCGCCGATTAGAATATTCGATTTTGGAGTTTGCAAAGAAAGGCTTTTGTTTTGTTTCTTTTATTTTAACTCGCTTTCTTCAGTGTAGCCACCAATAAGACTTATAATCAAATTAGATATATCGTCTTCTGCAATGGTTGAATCAACAACGATATTCATCTTGCCGTAAATAAACTTGAAACAATGAATTCATGGTTTACAATCTAAAGATCGCGAAAACGCTTGTTTTTTTTTATTTTGAATTATAAAACTGTATGTGTATCTAATAGTTATTGAAGCATTGAGATTAAGTTCCTTTCTATCATTCAAGAAGAAGCAAGAAAATTTCGTTAAAAACAAGTAAAAGATTGCTGAAGTGCAATGCAATATCAATCAACCGTGTACGAAAATACAAGATAAGGAGACATATTTAATTTTATTTATTTAATATTAAAGCTCTATCTCTTGATACAGGGTACGTTATTTACAAAGCCTGCTTCCGTTACCTTCCAGAATTTTCCTGGTCGTTCTTTATAACACACATATATACGTATATTCTATATGCTAAAGAAAATATCAACGACGGTGATATGACCAACAGACAAAGTGACAGACGACCTATTAACTTAGACACAGAAAAACACGAAAGTCCAAAAGGCAAATACCAACTTACTCAGAGTGTTCAACACCAATACTTACTAACACCCACAAAAAAATTTAGAGGTTTACCCCTAGCGAATGAAGGTTCAATTCTTGCCGGAGGGCGCATAATTTTATAACAAGATTTCTCGAATATTCAGGACAGCAGATATACATAAATAAATATACTGTTTAATAATGAAAAAAAAGCAAAAAACAGAGCATCTACTCAGATATGAATATCCATTAAAAC
>CAHIKZ030001229.1:747500-750119 GCA_903632075.3 Acanthosepion pharaonis
CTCCACTGCCTTAACCGGGTATTGAACTCACAATCTTTGTGCCCTGTCACTGGATCTAACAAACGCCTTTATCGACTGTGTCCTTGAGGATATCTGTGTATGAATTTGTGGGTATTATAAACCTAATGTCTTCAGCAACTATTTTTTTACCATTGCTCATATTGCAATTTTTGCTGTTATCAAATATGTTTTTTACCAGAGCTCATATTGCAATTTTTTTTTGTTATTATCGCTTTTCTCTGGCACTCCTTTTTACTGGTTCCCATATTGTATTCATTTCTATGCTTGGTCGGCTCAAGAGATTTTTGTGGCCTAGCATATCTCTATGGGATAAACAACAGGCCAGACTGGACTCTCTAACTATAATTGGCAACTAATGTAGGTGAAGGACAATAAAAAATAGGAGTAAACATTAAATTTCAATTTATTGTATACATTGAAAAATTCATTGTGTGACAGAGAATATCAGCCATTTGTTCTTGCCTACATTCCTCATTCAGTCTAGTATGCGTTTAACTTTTTGTATACAATGTACTAAACCTTGAATTAAACCTGACAAAGCCTGTTCCAACAGAAAAAAAAGCACATTCACAATTTGACATTAAATAAAACGGATAAAAATTGTTATCTAATGACTTATCTCGTTTATCCCGGTTACAATCTATCGTGTCAGAAGAACCAATTTGTTGAAATAAAACACCGAATAAACTTTAGGTGGGCTGCTTTTGGAAAACAGCTCAACTGAAAGCAGCAACAGCACCATTGCAGAATAGAATGAAGAACTACATTATGCATTCTTACACTTGTTCGAAATGGTTTAGATTTTTTGGTATGGACTCAAATGCATTCAGCTGAAACTGAAACATTCCAAAACCATATGATACTCACATATATGTTCTGAGGATATGGTGGCTGGGAAAAGAAATAGATTAAAAACATAATCATGGTAGAAGGATAACATAAATTCGTGGTCAGAAACCAATGAGTGGCAGACATTAATCACTTCAAAATCGTAATAAATATCGGGGAATAATCATGTTACTTTAGAATTTGCCGAAGGCGGAAACAATTGCTAATGGCGACATGCAATGAGCATAAAATGTTTCCCTTGAGGATGTAGACTTCATGTGACTTTATGAATATTTCAGCTAATAAAAAACAGAAATGATTCTTTCTTATTGGATTAAAGTGACTATGTTTGGCATTATAAAAAAAATATAACTACATTACACTGTCCTATATAAAAAAAAATAATGTCGAGCTTTGACTTTTTGATCGCCGACGTACATCTGTGTGATAATGTTAATTATAAAATCATAAATTTGAATATAAATGCAATAAAAACATGAGTTTAATCACAAACTTCTTTATTCAGTACTGTATGAGATACAAACTATGTTATTTACATTCGGACTATTGCTATCTGTGTTGTTGTCATCTCGAATTTTCGGTCGTTGTGACCTCCGTCCTTCACCAAGTGCCCATCAATCTGGGGAACCGAAAGTGTATTCTGAACAGAACAATTTATTTAATCTAGGAAGAGACTTTTTTTCTTTTCCTGTCTTGCCTGTTTAGTTCAGAAATTTGGTAACATAGTAATTGTGAGTTCAATCCCTGGTTCAGTAAAATGTACAATCAATAACTGAGCAATACTAAAATTAAGAAATAAGCAAGACATGCCTAGACATGAACAGTGGAAAGAGAAGAGTCTACCCTCGTAGATTAAATAATAGGTTCAGTTTAGAATTTTTTGTAGGGTTCCCCAAATCCATATACACTTGATGAACGCCGGCCGAAACGTTGTGACAATAACAACAAAGATAAGCACAACATTCCAAATATAAATAGTGTAAATAATGATAATTCCTCATTCAAACAGAAAATAATTATTTCTAGAATGTAAGGGCTTAGTAATTGTGAGTTCAAACACTGAAGTGAGTAACAGAGATTCAGCCTTGGGAGTAAAAAAAAATAAATAAATAAAACGAGATATTCCGAGACATGGACAGAGAAACGAGAACAATTTGCCACCGCAGAGTCAACAAAGCGTTCTATTCGAAATAACCTGAATGTCACCTATATCAACAGACCCCTTAAAAGCCGAAGCGTTGTGAAAATTAAAAGGATGCGGGCATGAGTTTGACTGTTAATAACGTAATTATAACGTAATTATGATGTAATTATAACGTAATTAGTTAATAACGTAAATACTTGTTTGCTTTGAAGTAAGAAGCTGTTTTATTTTATGTGTCTATTACAGAATTCAACGAACACATAAAATGTTGGAAACTTATTTCTAGAAATGTTCTAAATATTTCATGGATTACTTGTGCCTCGTTCACTTACCTGGCACTTGTCAGAGGGTGTCACCCAGACGAGGCAATGTCGAAGGGCAGAGTCTCGTTTCGTTTTTTACGAGGTCTACAGGGAATTTTTGCCCGAGTCTACGGGCTCGGATACCCCACAATAAAACTCGGCCTTGTGCCACATTTTGCTGCGTGGGATAGTGGGTAAATACCTACTTGTGCCTCGTGCCGGCCATTTAACAGTATTTATCAATGATCTGCTTTTCAAAGTACAATATAACTACTACGCTTTTTGTATTAGTAATACGACCGT
>CAHIKZ030001230.1:0-55000 GCA_903632075.3 Acanthosepion pharaonis
TCCACAGCCCTTTTTGCTTTGTGTGAAAAGTTGATGGTGTATACATTGAAAGGAGGAAAAAACAGAAAGAAAGAGTTACTTAAGAGTTTGCCTGTTTTTATTCCCTCTGGGCTATATTTATTAATATAAGACAGAATTAACAAGAATTTCTAGGCTGACAACAGTTGAAATTTTTATTTAAAAAGCAAGGAAAAATGTATAATATATTCAATATTTCTACACAAGATATTTTAATTAAAGCTGTATTGAATAAAAAGTAGAACATTTGGTTAAGCTAAAATATTTCTCTATACAAATGTATTTTCAATGTGCAGTTTGTTCTGCTCTATATAAAAATAAATTGATTGACATGGCATTTATATTTTTTGAAGATTGCAATTGGCAAGGAAGCAAGAAATCGGAATGGTGTTCCACAGGTGAGAAATACAAAAAAAGTTTATTAGAATATAACATATAGTTGCATCTAGGTACTTCAACAGTAACATATAGTTGCCAATCTAGCAAATGTTTTAATTCATGCAGTTGAGGAACCAGGAATCAGTGCTCATCAAAACAATTGCCATAAAAATATTTGTAGAAAAGACAGAGAGAAATTACATCGTGGCAGTGGGAAACTGACTAAAGTTGTGATGTCATGTCATAATCGATTGTGATATAGATCCTCTTTGTATTTTGTCAAGAATCTCAAGACATATAGTAGAAGCATCAGATCAGAAATGGCAGAAAAAAAAAAT
The DNA here is from genome assembly GCA_903632075.3 of Acanthosepion pharaonis. Classification (NCBI taxonomy): domain Eukaryota; kingdom Metazoa; phylum Mollusca; class Cephalopoda; order Sepiida; family Sepiidae; genus Acanthosepion; species Acanthosepion pharaonis. The sequence goes on from CAHIKZ030001230.1 coordinate 735, forward strand.
CAATGCACAGACAAATGGTAGATTTATAAATGTGCAAAATGGATTCTGATGAGAAGAACAGTGATTTTTATTGAATAAAATTAGGTCTATTTCTTGGAAAGGATTTTTTTAAAATTTCCTTTAATGGCAGCGATGTTGGACGTTCTCCTCAAAGTTGAAGAGACTTGAGTTAATGAAGGTATGGTTCTACAGAAGGATGCTAAGCATTTCATAGACTGAACATATGAGCAATGATGAGGTTTTGGAGAGGATGCAAAGAGGAAACTTATACTTAACATCAGAAAGAGGCAGCTGAAATTTCTGGGACATGTAATGAGAAAGGAGGGCTTGGAAAATCTGATACTCACTGGATGGATAGAGGAACAAGGGAAAGCAACACATGACATATTTAATGGGCTTAAGCAAGTGGATGGCAGAACAGGATCTGGGAGAAATAACAAAAAGATAAAATTTATTGAAAGCTACAAAGGACAGGAAGAAATGAAGAGCCATGATCGCCTATGTCCTGAAGGAACACAGTACATAAAAGAAATATGAACTAATTTTTAGGTGAAAATTTGTTAGTTCCTTTCTTTGTTATCAGGATTTTTAACTTCTTTGAAATAATTTAAGTCAAACTTTTTCTAGCCACCTCCCTCTTGTCTTTTAGGATATGAAGACACTTCTGAACTTGAAGCTCTTTATCAAGGTCTCCCTGTTTGTCCTAGTATTCTTACTGTTAACAGCTCCCACAGAGTTTGCCGATTTTTACAAGATTCTCCATAAGTAAATGTTGGGCATTGTTCACTAAAAGAGCTGCTGAGTAATTTTTTAATATTACACCCATCTCCCTTTAGAGCCGAAATTTGTTTTACCTATGTTTTTTTTTTTGGGGGGGAACAAATCTGACCTTCAAAATTATTGCAAATTATTCGTTTTTGTTTTTAACTCCCTTCCCCCCAGCAGTTCTCGAATGTGGGAAACACAGAATCTAGATATCGAGGTCAAGATTTGGTTGTTTGATGGTATTGAATAAATGAGTAAACCGTCAGTTTGTTGTGGTATTAACATAGGCTCTATTGGTGAGAGGATTCCTGAAAAATCCATTTTTCCTATGGCCTTCAAAACCATTGTAAATTACACAATTTCTGTGGTTCCCCCAGTCAAAAACTCCTGGTTCTCACCAGGGTCCTTCTATACTGATGGCTTGAGTTTTGGGGGTTTTTTTTGTTGGGGTGGGGATTAAAAAACGAATAATTTCTGATGGTTTTGAAGATCAAATTCGTTCAAAACACATGACAGGAAAAACAAATTTAACATCTGAAGAGAGACATGTGTAATAGTAAAAATAATACGGAAATTTTTACCTGTTCAGTTTGTATAGGTTTTGAAAATCATTTTGGGCAATGATTCAATTAAATTATTGAGAAGATAACATTTTCCAATAACAGATCTACCAGATCGGGGTTAATTTACATGTGAAATATTTGATCTGAAATGAATTAATGTCCAAAATCACATTTCCGTTAGAAATAACGGATATGAATTCAAAGAATATTTTTTGTTAGAGTTAACATATAGTGGCATGGGACTTTCGCTTAGAGGTTAAAATGAACAGTTGATTTACCCACACCAAAAAAATTAATGAAGGATGGTAATGACAAAGAAACACATGGGTAATTTTTTAAAAAAACAAGGAATTTATTCACAACTTTACACACTTGAAGTATTGTCATTTCTGGAAAATAAATATTCAAAAATGTTTAAAAACAAAAGGTAAGAGAATCTGTTGTTCAAGGAAAGGATGTATGGTTTGCATATATTCAAAGTAGATGAAGACAGTTTAAAATACTTAGCTTCTTTTTGGTTTGTTGAGAGAAAATTTTGAAGTGTTGTGTGCTGATTAGAGGCTGATAATAGAATTGGTGAGTAATTTTGTACTGACAAGTACTTTCAAGGCTGGAAACTAGGAAATAAAACAAAACCTTCACGTGACATCTGACACTCTTTTGATTAATTCAATTTTTCGCCTTTCACGTAGGCTCGCTGTTTTCTTGTCTTATTGGCTGACCGGACAATTTCTGTGCAGGCAACGTTGTCATTGGTCCCAAAACAATTTCACATAGACTCACAAATTCCTTTCTTTCTCATTTCTCTGAATTTGAAGGGAAGAGTTATTTCACTCATTACAAACGTTTTAGAACGGACTTTGAAATCCTTCTGTTTATCAATTCTTTCTTGTATGATCTCCTTGTTTTTCTGGAGTTCTTTATGTGCTGTGTCCCCTCAGGACATAGGCGATCATGGCTCTCCACAATTTTCTGTCCTTTGTAGCTCTTAATAATTTTTTTCTTTTTCTTATTTCTCCTAAACCCTGTTCCGCCATTCATTTTTTCAAGTTCGTCAAGAACGTTATCTGTTGCCTTCCTCTCTTCCTCTATCTGTACTGTGAGTATCAGATTTTCCAAGCTCTACTTCCTCATTATGTGCCCAAGAAATTTCAACTGTCTTGATGTTAAGTGTGATGACAGAAATAAATAACAAATGACAAAAAAATGATTTTTGACTCGAAAGGTACGCGCATCCTTCCACTTAATAAATTAATGCTTTGAAAATAACATTTTTTCAACTAACGAGCCACGTTGCCGCCGACGATAAAAAAATGCTTTGTGATCCCTTTGAAGGGTATTTAAGTAAAGTTTCTATACGAGGAAGGAGAGACAGACGGCAGCAGTTTCACGACGCATTAGCTTAAAAGAAATTCCCTTAGTTATTCATCCATCTTCCTCACCAAGTTATGCGACTTACACGCGAAGAAATCACATTTCTTTTCATCTTAAACAACTACAAAGACTTTAAGAAATTTAAAACTCATACACGCTAAGAAAAATTTAATTGTAAAATAAACGAAAATAAAAATATTTAAAAATATTTAAATAAACACCTTTTTAGCTTTTTTTGAGGGGGGGGTCATTCAAACCTGCAACATAAGTTTCATTTTTGTTTCCATTTACTCTAAAACTTCGTCGTGTTACTCACATGTCCGGTCCATGGTATCATCAGTATCTTTCTGTAAAACCACATTTCTGTTGATTCAAGTCTTCTTCATCTGTGAGGAGATTGTTCAATATTCACTGCCATAGGACAGATATTATATAGCAGTTCAGAACTCTTTTCTTTGTTGTCTCTTAATACTCTGCTTAGTTTCTGGAATTCATCTTTGGCTAGAGATCTCCAGGCTTTAAGATTTCTTCTTAGGTTGAAATTTGTTCTACATCTCTCTTCTTTGCAATCTCTAGATTTTATAAGGTCTTGAATGTTTATAATAAATTAGAAGAGACTATGAGAGAATGCTTTGATTAATATTTCTTTCGTCTTCAGTCTTTTTCTAACAAAACAACTCACTATTTTAAAGACCGTCGATTGGAAAAAATGGCCGTGTAGAATGACGGCCAGAATAGTTACCATGAAATGACAAGCAAATGAAAGAAATACGAGACAAAACTTAATAAATAATTAACAATCTAAATAAAAATTCAAGATATTATGATAAAAGACATTCCAGAAATGTACGTAAAACCTGAACAAATGCTGTCACCTAAACGACATGTTTTGAAATGTAAAGAATTAACATTCCTACCAAACAAAGCGGCCTATCCTTTTCGAACAACACTAAGGATGGGAAGAAAATGAATTGGAATCCATGCTCGAGTGAATAAAGGAAACGAAGAAAACAAAGCAAATAAAGTGAATAACTGTGAACAACACTTTACTTACAGTACAGCTACTTTTTTGCTTTTTCAGAATTCTACAAACAATACAAAACTCAACAAAGCTACGGAAAAAATCTCATATTTTAAATAAAAAAATATATATATTTAATTTTCTATTGTCGACCAGAAAGCAAACAATAGCATGTTTACCTTTTTTCTAGCAAGTATTATATTTTTTTTTATAAATATTCTCTATTCAATTCTAATACTCTAATATTCAAGTCCGTCGGCAAAAGATATTTTGAGGGCGACGGCCTTAAATCAGTTTTTAGGATAAAAACGACCGAGTACTATATATATATATATATATATATTATTAGTTATAAGAGGTTTTTTTTCTTTATTAATATGTACGATGGAAAGTTAAATAGTGTCAAGCTTTGAAAATGTGTTTGAATGGTTTCAACAAGAATTAGCACACTAACATTTTTAGTCCAAATCATTTTCTTGGGTTGGCAGGTGAGAGCTGATATTAATTTTTTTTTTTTTTGCACAAAAAGTGGGAAAAAAACTCAACCATCTACGAAAAGTGCAAAACATTAACGTACCCTACCTGCAAAAATAAAACGGAATTTGTTGAGAATAGTTGCAAGTGTTTTCGCTTTTTTTTCCTTTTTTTTTTCTTTTTACTCCTGCATCTTCTTACTTCTTAAAATGACAATACGAGACTTTTCTTTAAAAACACCCAAAATCTATTAAACTTTATATCTGACGATCAAATCTTCTAACCTGAGAAATGATAGCAAAACTGAACACTACTGAGAAAGATCTATGTTTGGAGTTCAAATTTAGGTCGAGATTTCGTCAATTCATTATAAAAAAATAAAAACCCAGACCCTAAGGCTTAACTAACAAAATTTGGTAAATTTACTTTTTAAGCTTCGCATAGAAAATCTATTAAAAATTTCCCAAATCGTCATATGTCCCTGTAAATATACATGCTGAACTCGAAAATAATGACCAAATTTTGATAAAACCTACCGTTTTGTTTGTAGTTAGCGACAATAAAAATTCAGACTCAGTCACGTTCATTCGCCATTACGGGCCTTGTTTAACTACATTCACTGCAGAACATTTTGCGTGCGGAAGCTTAATTAACGGCCTTTTTACAGCTTTTACTCGTGTAAATTACTGCGTACTGTCACAAAACAATGACAAGTGGTAAATAAAGCTTTCTTTTTAAATTAAAAAAAGAAAAACAAATAATAAAATAAAGCTTTTCTTTTAAATTAAAAATAAAATAAATAATAATTAATGCGCAGACTTTGCACGAACTTTGAAACGAGCATGATTACTAACCCTAACGTTTAGGGATTGTAATCATGCTCGTTTTAAAGAGGGTTAGCCTAACCCTACGGTTAGGATTTAGGGTTAATATTCATGCTCTTTACTTTACTATAAAACTTTACTATTAAAAAAAAAAAACAGATGAAAAAATAATACTTCTCATTGCTTTTCGATACAACTTTAAGTGCACAGTAATTTAGACAAGTACGATCAGAAGAGCAGTAAAAAAGCCGTTTATTAAGCTTCCGCGGTCAAAATGTTCCGCAGTGAATGTAGTTAAACAAGGCCCGTAACGGCGGACGAATGAACGCGACTGAGTCCGAATTTTTATTGTCGATAACTACAAAACAGTAGGTATTATAAAAATTTGGTCTTTATTTTCGAGGTCAGCATGTACATTTACAGAGAAATATGACGATTGGAAAATTTTTAATAGATTTTCTGTGCGGGGCTTAAAAAGCAAATTTACCCAAAATTTTAGAAGTTATATACATATATAGTCATGTTTGCATTTCAAAAAGATTTTAAAATTTATTTCCTTGAGAAATAAATGCTCACCACAAGTAATCTTAAATATTAATTTCTAAATTTAAATATCTTAAAATAAAAATAGAATAAAAATAAAACATATTTAATGTCCCCAAATTTACAGAATTCTAATTTGTTTAATTCTAGTTTTGAATTGTAATTTTAAAATAAATATTGATCATGATGTATAAACGTTTTTAAATCCAAAATTTTCTCTTGTTAAAAATCAATGTAACACTTTAAAAAAAAAAAATGAAGAAAGTTAGAGACAGCAAAACTTTTTTTAAACAGAAATTTTGTGTATCGCAAAGAAAAGGTCAATTTATGCAATTTAGAACTTGAATGTTATAACTGGCTTCCAGAAGTTGAAACTGTAAGTTTAGCGTTTTAGAAGACAAGACTTTGCATATTAGTCTTGCAAAAACCAAGAAAACTTACAAACAGCTTAAAAGATGTGAATAACAAACAAATAAGAGATAGTTAAATACTTGAGAGGGAAAAAGAAAGTTCCAACTCACCTGTAATTCTTGCAACAAAGACAACACCGTTTTCAATCTCAAATACTAGAGAGCTACAACTATTATATTTAAACCCCCACGAGGGATGTATGTGGCACAAAGCTGGAGTTTATCAGGTTCTCCTGAGCCCGTAGGCTCGGCAAAAATATTCCCTTAGAACCCGTATAAACGGGTTCAGGGCCTCCCCGGACGAAACTTTGCCCTTCGGCAAAACCTCGTCCGGATTCCTCTTTGCTCAAGGCAGAGAGTTCGACAGTTGAACAGTTTAGAGCACTGTTCCGAGTGCTACAACTGTAACTTGCATTATAATATAACCTTAGCATTGTCCTATAGTTGGTTAACGCTTGAAATTTTACGATTTTTTGATGAATCAAAGATCATCAAAACATCCAGAGAAAAATTTAAACCATAGAAACATAGTTACTTTCTTAAAAAGTATCATAAATTATAAAAATTATAGTTGTTAGTAGTTCTTTTTCTTCCTCCTCTATTGCTTGAGACCTGAGGTAAGGCAAGGCAGTAAAGATATGCACCATAAATTTTGCATAAATTCTGATGTTAAGTGATACTTAACATACAAAATGTTTATATTCCTATAAAGAAGCAGTTTCACACAATTGAAGATTTTGAATCTCTTATAAACAGTGGCTAGCAGGGATCTTGTTAATGTTCTGGTCTATATCTTTTTTGACTATACCTGGGCCAGTGTTTTTTGTTTTTCATACCTGAGACTCTGATTATTATAGGTATAATAGTAGTTTTAAAGTGCCACATTTTTTGAAATTTCAATTATAAGATCCTTGTATTTACTTATTTTTTCATATTTTTTAACAGATATTTTTATCTGCTGCCATATCTATGAGAAGGCTTAATAGCAATAATACGTAGGATTCCAAATTCTCCTCAGAAAGTGATTTTCTTAATCTTGTCTTCATGAACTTTAGCTTTGAAAATGTCCTCTCACATTGGACTTGATATTTCAGAACAGCGTCAATTACATTCTATCTCAGTAGACTGGCTTATCTGACCTAAAGCTATTTGACGTTTGTCTATGATACTTATGCCTGGGTATCATGATGGGTATATTGGGCTTCGTATATTTGTATCCCAGGGTCATTTTGCTGACATGCCGCTCTCTCAATCAAAAATGAAAGTATGATCAAAAATATACAAAAAGTACAATCATATTATTATATTCAATTATCTCAAACAGATCTTATGCCATAATTTATCAATCAGAAACAGGTCATAACAAGTGATTATGTGTCTTGTGATATGTTCTATACACCAACAATGCAAATCTCAGAATTCTGACAGTGCTATTTTCTGAAGCATTTCAATTCAATAATAAATGGGTTCTTCTTTTATCCAGTTCACACTTCTCCTCGATCTTTTGAACAGGAGTAGAGGCTTATCCCTTGTTTCCTGCTTAGGATTGGGTTTCTGATTCCTTCTAATGTTTTCTTATTCTTTTTCACTCCCAGCACACACTCTGTCTTAGTGATATTATTGCCTTGCTTGAGGTGATTTGATTAAAAAACAGTTCTAATTTTACTCAGTTATTTTTTAGATTTTCTCTGTAAGTATTCCAAGCGTACCCAGAATAACGAAAAAGAAAAACTTTTATTTCCTTAAGCCTCCAAAAGCGTGCTATCTTGTGTTTTACAAGCATGCTGTTCTCATATTACAAACCATAATAACCATCTTTGCCTTCCTTTTCCACAGTAATGATGTCTGTTCTCTTCTTGTTTCAATTATAACAACACATTACATCGCCATGTCTCATGACTACCTTTACACACTCATCATCATCGTCATCCATGTCGTCGTCATCATCGTCATCATCATCACTCAGGTTTTGTACAATTGAAGCAACTGGTGGTATTCACTGAGGTTCCTCTTCCAGGCCTAATTCTGTGGGTGCTCACATAGTTTCATTATTTTCAGGCATCTGTGAATTTCAATTGGTAACGAAAACTTCTAGAGGATTACGGCCATATCAGGTTGAAACACTAGTTCCCATACAATCACCGAAATCCCAATGTGTAACTTACATCTTGAACTGTCCTTTATACTCACCACCATGCATATTATGTCTTCTTACAATTCATGGGTTCTCGTACCATCACCGAAATTAAGTAACATCAAACCCGGTCAGTACCTAGATCGGTGATCATTTGTGAATATATATTGGATATGTGGGTGGGGTGTAATGGATAACAATCCGAAATTGAAGATCGGCAAGCCGAGATCCAATCCCAGTCAGGATCGTTATATTAACTTACTCCCAAATACTCTTGAGAAAGGTATAAATCCATCTCTACTTCCCCCAGCTATGGGTTAATTAGTAAAACTTGTATCACTAAATCATTATTATTGCTTAAAAATCGAAATTTTAAAATCTAAAAAAAATATTTCTAGCTTTAAATAACCTGTAAAGAATTAATAAGCCATAGAAAACGAACCAATCAATAAAAACCAAACTGTCAGCGAATGCTGCTTTATATGCAACTAAGGCATAGTACGCAGGACTAACAAACACTATTAATCAACGCTGTCAGACAGCAAAACTACATAAAAAATGTTTGAACAGGTTTTTATATATTACCAAATACACATTTAAAATTGTTTCTATGTCCGTTGTTAGCAATGCCGTGTAAGAGGTATTAATTATCAATCAATTTTCCTATAAACAAACATGAAAGATATATCTACTGTCCCATATGTTTTGGTTTATTTAGATCAAGAATTCATGATTGATCTGTTGTCAATTGTTGTCATCTTTCAACATTTCTTTTTTTTAACTAAAGATTACAAAAAAACGTTTCACAGCAAATGAAAGAAAAAAAATGCTTTCATAGTAAATGAAGCAAAAAAAATCTTTCAAAAGAAAATGAAACAAACAAAAAGGTTTGTGATGTTGTAGCGTCGGTCAAAGTGGGATGGTCTTTTTGAAGAACTCTCAGGCTTCACTCACTCAAAGAACTTCACCAAAAACAGAAACCACATCACGAGTACTTTCAACAGTCAGACAGTTATGTGCTGTGCGTGATACATGCGTAGGCGATCATGTATCTTTCGATCCATGACTGACGAGGCAGTTTTTTTCCTGCAGTAGGTTGCCATTTCTTTCTGCGGTAGACCAGTCGCCATCCAAGGCTCTAGAACCCGGTCTGCTCTGCTATTTACCCATAGCTAGCGGGAGAAGAAGAAGATTCATACTTTTGCCAAAAGTATCAGCAGGACTGGAATTCGAACTCGGCTCTCTGATTCCTCAATCGGAGCTGCTATCCATTACTCCAACAGTAGCAACAGCTAAAATGGATATCACAAAATAATGGTATAATCAAAATGTTGATATTCCATTTTCCATTGATATTCCACAATACTTCAAATAAAAGGTTAGAAAGGAAACTCCTATTAATACTGGAAAGAGTGATAACAGCTACTGGACTAGAGAAACTTATTTTCTTGAAAAATCATTTTAAGAGAAGGATTTTATAAATTCCAACCGAAAACAGTACTGGCTACTCGGTCAATGAATGCCAAATGTTTCCGTTATATAGTGTACCTATGAACACTAATGAATATGTCCCAATTCTCATAAATACGTTGAACGCTATTGCAAGTGGGGAGGGGGGTAATATGCTGTCTAAGCCGTCCACCACTAGCAGTGGTTTACCTACTTCACACCGCTGGCGAGTATTGTATTTTGTTGATGTTATACAAATTACCATTTCATTTCCAATCTCCGTTTTGGTTATTCCTCATTGAGTAACCCTTTCTAGGTTATAACAGTTTCCTTATAAGGAAACAGCTAATGTTACCATTAATATTACCATTATACACAAGTGCGTATTATGCACAATTAATTATATTACAAAAAAATGATAAATTTAAAAGTTGTCTAGCTTTCTATATGGCAGTGACTGTTGAACAATTTTGTTAGAAATATAGAAAAGACTTGAAGCGGTTAAGATGCAGTTCTATCAATGAGTTTTTAGAAAAACATCAGCAGCAGCAGCGTATGTAACAAATGAGGAATAGGAATTATAAAGAAACTGTTGATAACAATCATAAAAAAAAACGGCTGAAATTTTTCAGGTGTGAAATAAGAAGAAAACAATATATAACCGGCCTGACAATTTTGAGCAAACGGACGGAGGAAGACAAAGAAAGGGGCGAATAAGAAAGATTTGTGATAAGGCTTAGAGAATTTGACACTCACAGGGCATATTGAAGGCAAGAGGGAAACAATGAGTAGTCTACCTAACACGTTTGTGAAAATGAATAGCGGAACAAGTGTTCTTCCATCCATTTGGATAAAGTCAAGACAGGATAGTAAAATGATAAAAGAGCTAAAAAAGACAGGAAGCAGTGGAGAGCCAAAATCGCCCACATCTTGACAGGACACGGTACATAAAAGAAAAAGTAACCTTTGTTTATGACTCTTATAACCCATTATACTACATATTACTTCTGTAGCATGATGCATAATTACTGGATTACATAATGAAGAAAGAGGGCTTGGAGAATTTGACACTTACAGGGTATATTGAAGGCAAACGGGGAAACAGCGAGTAACCTCTATAATAATCTTGTAAAAATGGATGGCAAAGTGACAACTGGGAGGGATAGTAAAACAAAAATTACAAGGAGCTACAAAGGATAGGAAGTTGTGAAGAGTAATTATCGTCGTTATCAAGAAGGAACAGGAAACAAAATAAAAATAACCTTTTGTTCCAAATAAAAGTACTTTCTGAGCTAGTCGTGCCAGAATGAATTTCTCAACTTATAAATTTAGTGGTCAATTATTTATTCTTGATACAAAATAATTGTACCGTAAAGAAAAATAAGTACTAAAAAAAGTCACCGTGCTGTTTGGGGTGGATAGGAAAGAAATAAATGTCAACACTTGCTATAGAGGAAATAGTTCAAGAAAGGAAGAAAGGAATGATTATTAATTGTAAGATTGATTTATGGCTTATCAACCTTTTGCCGGTTATTTAAAAACAGAAAAAGTTTTAGATTGTGAGAATTTGTTTTAGATAATGAGGATTTACTGATACAAATCCAACTAATTAGCCCATAGCTGGACGAAGAAGAGATGGATTCATGCCTTTCCCAAGGGTATTTGCGTGTAAGTGAATATAACTAATTCTTGTGGAATCTGAACTCGGATCTCCGATATCCAATTTAGAGCCGTTATCCATTACACCATCCGCACATCTAAGCTTACAGCACCTGGTATTTCCGAGCGGTCACCCATCTAGATACTGGCCAGGCTCCAATTTGCTTAACTTTTGTGATCGTACGAGAACCCATGAATTTTAAGAAGACATAATGCATGGTGGTGAGTATAAGGGACAGTTCAAGATGTAACTTACACATTAGAACCTCCAAATTTATTCAGTACAAAAATTTAGATATTTAGTGTAATAACAGATGACAGAAAGTATTATATCTCTAGGGTAATACTTTGGTTTTTAATCATCTCACCCCAAGCAAGGTGATAAAGTCATGCGGTTACTGAGTATGAGAGAATATGAGAAAAGAAAACATTATTAAGGAGAGAGGACAATAAAAGAACAGGAAATAAGAAAACAAAAGATAACAATTGACATTGGATTTAAATTTTTGAAGATCAAAGTTGACTGGAAAGTACGAAGCCAGAAGATATCGCCACACGCGAGAAGTGCGAGAAAAGAAAATGTTAGCATAGAACTTACGGTTACACCTAGTCGTTTCAACTGTAAAACGATAAGACCTTACTGCCAATTCAGTACTGCGCCTAAATTTATAATCTAGGTACCGAAGAGGAAAGCTCATCAGAATAATTATCATGAAAGTATTTATAGAAAAATGTACATGGGAGCTACATTACAGAAGTGGGAAGTGAATGAAGCCGAGATGCCAGGTCAGGACCGATAACTTAGCAGATTCTTCGGATTTTAACCAGAATCTCTAAATTCATAGCAGAAGCGCTAGATCAAATGTTTTGTATTCTCTGTGTAAAAATCTAATATTATTAGTGCATGACACACCTTGAACAGTTTCCGTTGAACCAACCTTGAACAGTTTCCTCGTGGAGTAAAAGAAGAAAGGAAATGTATGTTAAACAATGTCACAAAACGGATGGCCATTTTATCTTACAAAAAGAACGGTGAGGGAAAAACGAAATAAAATTGGTAAATAAAATAATAGTAATAATAAATAATAAAAATAAATACATTTTCCCATGAGGCTGAGAGTAAAAGAACCGGAAATATGATTATCCCACTTGGCGTCATCAAACGCTGTTAGGCGGCGCTGTTGAAATTTATAAAAAGATAAACATTTCCTACCTTGCGCTCTTTCTTCCACTTGTTTCAAAATGTAGCATTACCTGGAAAACAGAAGGTCCCGCTGGAGCACGTTAGTTTCCTCGGTCCACTGAAGATTGACTCTTTCCAACGCATGGTGTTTGCACGTGTCTTCCTAAACCTCTACCTATCAAGTAAGTCAACCTTTTCCGTTGGTTACTTCAACTCAGCGCAAGGCTGATTTGAGTTCGACCATTAATACGATGCTTACACTTATCTACCGTAATTACTGGACCAAAAAGAAAACGAACATACCTAAGAGCAGTATTTCTCGCATCTAAGAGCAAATAAAAATATCACGGCACATTTAGCAACATTTTTAAAGGTCATACATTTAAATGTTATGACATAAAAACCATAGATTTTTTTAAAAAATACACACACAAATATGAACTTGACATAATCGAAGAATAGTAAAAAGAATTATTCGAAAAAATAGTTTAATACTTACTCATTTATTCAAATACTGACCTTGTACCATTACTACTTCCACACACACACACACACACATATGTCTGACAATATTTTGAGGCACACTATGCGGTTAACAATCACTGCCCACTTTGTTTCGCTATAGTTTATATAATAAAAAAAGAGAATAAACAGTCCTTTATAAAACCCAAGTTTGTATATGCTTCTTTTTTGTTTATCATATGTGAACAAATATACACACCTACACCAATATGCAACCAAGTAATCTCCATAATTTTATGAAGTTCAGTCAATTTGGATTTCAGATTACGTTGTTACGGTCATTTTTACTAATCTACTAAATAACAAGATTATGTCATTTTATAAGAATAGAATCAGTTTGAAAATTACGGAGATTAAAAGAAAGAAGCGCGTATGCTAAACAGCGCCAGAAGAACGTATGCGCAAAGAGGGCGGTTTGAAGTCCAGTCAATCTGAATTTCTAAATCTTATTCTAATGTTGGGTAAGCCAAATATTAATTAATAAAGGTTTCTCATGTCAAAGCAATAGAATCAATTAAGAAAGATGCAGTAGGTTAACATAAATTTGTTTTTTAATCATTTCACTCTAAGCAAGGCTATAAAGCCACTAAGATGTAAGGGGTTACTGAGAGTGAAAGAAACTGAAAGGACAATAAAAGAACAGAATTCAAGGAGACTGAAGATAATAATTTTATTTACATTCAATGATTTGAAATCGAGTATTGTGCTTAACTTCTTGAAGTTGAGGTACTTACGAGGAAAGCTCATCAGAATAATTACAGTGGAAATATTTATAGAAAATACACAGGGAAGCTACGTTACGGTGATGGGGATGTAACTGAATGTAACTGAAGCCGAGACGTCAGGTCAGAATCAATATCATTGCTGATTCTTATTTGGGTTTTGTCAGGAATCTAGATATATGGCAGGAGCGCTAGACCAAATGTTGCATCAATATTCGATGTCCGTCGAATGGTAAACATATTGAGATATAAATGTGTAATTCTGATGAGGGAATTGTCTAGCACGACATGGTGAGCAGACTTTCATATCAGCAGACTTAGCAATTGATTCGATCTAATCATTTTACTTCATCACAGTACAGAGACCAAGAGACGTAAAACGAGAAGCACAGTGATTTGGTGGCTGTCTAATGTTTCTATCAGAGAAATGATGAGAGAAAATCGAAAATCTACCTTATCTCTTAATTTGTCAGAAGCTGAATGATGAGATTATATTATATTTGTTTTGAAAATACGCGGGAAATATGTTATTTATTCAATGATAAATAACACTTGACTTACCCAGCACGCGGGTTGATTGTTAAGTAGTTTCCTACTGCGTTGTGTCGCTTATAATGGAGGTAGCAATATATTTAAACATGTAATCATTCGTATATAAAGTCCTATTTAAACGTGCTTAACAAAAATATGGTTCTACAGAAGGATACTGAGAATTTCATCGACTGAACATGTGAGCATTTCCAATGTTTTAGATAAAATGGAAACAAAAAGGACGCGTATATGTAGCATTAAAACGTGGCAGTTGAAATTTCTAGAGTACATAATGCGGAAGGTGGGCTTCGAAAATTTTACACTCACAGGACATATTTAATGCAAGACGATCAGAGAGAAAACATTGAAAAGCCTATCTAATCGGGGAGGTATATGAACTGGACGATAGGGGAACCTATCTACTCCTATTCGACGAGGAGAAAAAGAACTAATAATTAGTGAAAAACAATTCAGATTTCAGGCAGAGATGTTAGAAGTATATAATTGAAGTAGATTTTAGAAAGGATCAGAAACGCCATCCTAATCAACGGATAAACCTGTACTCCTCAAAAGATCGAGGAGGAATATGAACACGACGATAGGCGAATTTATCTATTTAATACTGTGCGAGGAAAAAATAAATGAGTAGTGAAAATTCAGATTTCAGACAGAGACGGTAGAAGTATAGAGTAGGAAGGAGTGTGAACGGGACGATAGGCAAAAAACTATCTACTCCTATGCCTACAGTCCGATGATGAAAAGCTACTTTTACTTATAGTCTTTAAAGTGTTTAGTGAAGATGGAAATATTTTATAGCAAAAAGTGTTGAAATGAGAATTGAAACTTTATTCCCAGTTTAAAAGAAAAAAAAATGTCACGTTGAACTAATTTACCACAATAGGTGATTTGCACACAAAGTAACAAAACACTGAAATTATATAAAAACTGGGCTTTATCTTGTGAGGTCATAAAGTTTTCATATTGAAGAAGCAGTTTTGAATTCGCGTTAGCAGAAATATCCTGAACTGAAGAATATTCTGAAATTAAAAGCCATTGCTGTTAAAATTATAATCACTATCAGTAAAATGCTTTGCGCAACTAAAGTTAATACCTAATTTATTAAGACTAGAGAAAATTCCTCGTAAGCAACCAAAAATAAACGAGGCGGTACATTAGTACACCAATAAGTGGGGCACGTGTACTTAATGATAAAAGGCTCACAATTACAAGTCATCGAGTACTATATATATATATATATATATATATATATATATATATATGGGGATATTCAATAATTTTCCGAAAAAACAGCATAGCGTGATGAAAAAAGGCCCCAAACTTAATAAAAACAAAGCTTTATCATGAAAAAGTTTATGTTATTAATAAGAGGAAAGACTAAAGTATTTTTATACTATTTACATTATTCGGACTATTGTCCTTATCTTTATTGCCATATTTATTACAACGTTTCGGAGGTTGGAATGTCGAATTGATGTTAAGTATAAGCCTCCTCCTTGTTTGCAACCTCTCTAAGATCTCATCGTTGCTCACACGCTCGGTCCACGATATCCTTATCATCCTTCTGCAGAACCACATCTTTGTCGCCTCGAGTCTCTTCTTCATCTTTGAGGAAATCGTCCAACATTCGCTGTCTTAAAGAAAGACAGATGTCACGTAACAGTTCAGTAATCATTTCTTTGTTACCAAAGATATCCTCCTGTCTGCAGTACTCTGCCCAGCTTTTGGAATGTGTCCTTGGCCATCCCAATACGCCTCCGGATCTCAGTGTCGCACTTACTGTCCTCTGTCAAGACGCTTCCCAGGTATTTAAACTTCCGCGTCTGCTTGATTCTAGTGTTCCCGACCTTCAAATTGCATTTTCGGGCTCATCCTCTTACTGACGACCATGCACTTCGTCTTCTTGTAGTTTATGCTTAGTCCCTTCTTCTCACTCTCCGTCGCTACCTTCTGTAGGAGATTTTGTAATTTCAAACTGCTATCAGTACTGTGTTATCTGAGTATCTTATGTTGTTAAGATTGTGGCCGCCAATGCTGAATCCTGGTAGGGTTTCCAATTCTCTCAGAATTGTCTCGTTGTATAGGTTGAACAGGTCAGGTGAGAAGACTCATCCTTGCCTTACACACTTTTCTATTTTTGTATATTCACTGAACTCGTTCCCTATGCGCATGCATGCTGTTTGCTGCCAGTATGGGTTCTTGATTATTCTGATATCTTTCCCGAATATATCGAGCTTGCTGATCGGTTCCATCACATCCTTGTGGCGTACTTTGTCGAAGGCCTTTGCGTAGTCCAGGAAACATAGGTACAAGTCCTTCTGCATCTATATCACACTTTCTGATAACATTCTGAGCATAAATATAGCATTCCTTCTCTTTAACGAACCCGCACTGTTCTTGTCATATCTCTAGGCTGATTCTGCTGTGCGCTCTGTTCATTAGAATACGGTTGATGAGTTTTGTCACGTGGCTCATTAGGCTGATTGTTCGCTAGAGTCTGCATTCGTTTGCTTCTGTTTTCTTAGGCATAGCTACGAAGATAGATCTTCTGAGGCCTTCCAGTATATCCCGCTGCTGTAGATTTCATTTGTTATTTCGATGATCTTACCTATGCTAAAGTCATCTAAGGCTGTCAGCATTTCCGTTACAATTCTCTCTGGTTCAGCTGCCTTCTTTCAGTTCAATTTGCCCGGTGCGGCTTTTACTTCGGTTTTCAGAATTCCAGATCCGTCGCTAGTTCTGTGTATTGCTGGTTTTTCCCTTACGTCGTGGAAGAGTTCTCCAATATACTTGCTCCAGCATTGAAAAATTTTTTCTACTCTAATATGAGTGTTCCATCATTTGATTTTTGGCAGCCTTATGTCGAGCATATCTTTTGTCCTTTTAATTGTCCTATTCGTTTGTGCATGTCTCCTTTGTTGGTAGTACTCAATCTTTCTATTTTTGCACATTTTTCGTTTAGCCATTCTTCTTTAGCTTGCTTGCAGTTGGTCCTTATTTCCTTGTGTAATTTTCTGTATTCCGTCCCGTATTTTGGCTGAGTTTTCTGTCTTCTTTCCATGAAGTCGAGAATCTTATCAGTCATCCATTCGTTTCTTTTTCTTCGTCCTGCCTCTTTTGGCATGATATCGTTTGCTGATGTCACTAAAGCGTCTCTTAGTGTGTCCCATTTCGAGTTTCCATTGTGTGCTTTGTATCTACTTTTCAAATTGTCTATGTATTTTTCTTTTAGGTTAAGATCGCTCAGGTGCTTGTTGTATTGCAGTTTGGGTGCTGCATTAGGCTTCTTCTATTTCTACAGTTTCACTCTTAGTTTACATATAAGAAGGCGATGATCACTTCCACAGTCGGCCCTTGGGTAGGTTTTGCAGTGAATCATTGCATTCTTGAATCTTTTGTTGATGGTTATATAATCAATTTGGTTTTTAGTTTCTCCTCCATGTCCATAGTCGTCTCGTGTGTTCTTGGAACCATGTGTTGGTTGTGTACCATTGGATCCATTTTTCTCCGCGTTCTTTGCGGGTTCTTAATCCGAATATTCCTGCTATATCAGTTGTCCTTTACCTGCTTACTTTGGCATTAAGGTCTCCCATCATAATGATGACTTCCTGGGATTTGCATAGAGCCGTGACACTGTCCAGCATGGAGTAGAACGATTCGATGTCCTCTTCCCTGTTTTGTGCCGTCAGTGCGTGCACTATTATAATAGCCATGTTGAACGGCTTCCCTTTCAGCTTCACTACCAGAATTCTTTCGGAAAGTTGGTGGTATCCTAGAATGCATTTCCTAAGTTCGTTATCTAGTATTAGTTCTACTCTTTTGTCGTTCTTCTCACCGCTTGCATAGATTATCCCGTGTTTGTCGCTGACAAAGTCGGACATAATTGATTTTACGTCAATTTTGAGGACAAAAAAAAACAAGATTTTTAGCAAAAAATTCGGACGTTTTAGAAAGGATTAAAAAAATGTAAAAATATTCAAAAACTACTTTGGTCTTTCCTCTTAATAATAACATAAACATTTGGACGATAGAAAAAATGTTTAATCAAGTTTGAGGCTTTTTCATCAGGGTATACTCTTTTAGTACTAATTTTTCAGCCAATAAAATACCACCAAAAGGTTTGTTTGATAAACAATAGGGCAAATACCGCCAAAATACTTAGCGTGTGTAATTGTGGACCGACCACGTGTTATTTTTGGACCATTTAGAAAATAGCAATGGCATCTCCCTTCACCACTCACGCAAATTTGAGAAAAAGATTTTCACGAGTCAGCGTGAAATTATTATCTAAGCTATTCACACCTCTCTACGAAATTAGATTTTGGATCCTTTTGAATTTGCTTAATTTTTACTAACAAGATATAAATATTCGAAAATGTTCGGGAATATTATCGCTCGTCATTCAGGATTTTAATTTAAGTTGTCATTTTCAGCATGAGACGAGATACAAATGTGACCTGAATACTAAAAATGAGTATGCAAATATTTTGAGTCACTCGACACATATTAAGATTAAATTCGTCCCAGATTAAGATAGGCATGTTCACACTTTTCTCAGGTTAATTGATCAAACAGTTTAGAGACTTCAACTTGTATTTTAGAATGTAACTGATTTAAGTTTTAAAATAGGAAGAGTGAGTTTGAAGAAGAGAATAAAACTTATCAAAATTTCACAAGGTAAAAATCGCTAAAAAGCTTGGAATATCAAGGTGTGCTGCAACAAGAAACATGTTGATGTTGAAAGCATTTTGAGCATGAAAAAGACTAGTTGACCTTCTAAATTATACAAAAGGGACAAAAGAAGGTTAATGAGGTTATTAGTATCCAACTCAAAATTAACAGCTCATCAAGTAATGGATGAAGGCAGCAGTATCAATTCATACAGTAGAAAGGATAATGTGAAAGTCATCAGTTCCCAACGAGCTTTTATGCTGATGACACAACTATGTACTGTAGCAAGTTCGGCAGGCCTGACAAATTTAAACCGGCAACAACTCTTGAAAATAACCTTCAATAATTAGTTAACTGAGACAAGTAATGGTTTGTAAATTTGAACGCCTCCGAAATAAAACTTCTTGCATTTAATAAGCGTAGAGAACCATTTCTACAGTATTGCAGATGCTGACCTACGGGAACGCAACTCTTTGCGTCGTTTTAGGCTCACGTTTTCCACTGACCTGAAGTGAAGTGATTCATATTGAATCAATTGCTAGGTCTACTGCTAGGAAAGTTGGTTCACTGTGTCGTACTAGACAGTTTTTTTCGTTAGAATTTATCATGCACATTTATAATTCTACCAATCGTTCGCGCATTGAATATTATTACCATACCTAGTTTGGTGTTCCTACTATATCCTTCGAAATTATTGACAAAATTCAAAGGGTCTGAAATATAATTGTCCCTGACCTGGCATCTTGACTTTTCTCACCGCCGTGTCGTGGCTTCCCTCTGTCTTTTCTACAAATATTTTCATGGCAAATGTTCTGACAGCTTCCTTTCTTTAAGCGTACAACTAGATTGGAAACTAGGTCTCACTGCTTTACTGTTGAATTAATTAAATTTAACCACATATTCTATTGTAATAAGATTTTTTTCTCGCTTGTGGAACTCTCTTCCGGTTTTTTGCTTCTCTGTCACCTACAATCTTCAAACGCAACACCAATCACCATATTCCCGAATTCTGTTCTTTTATTGTCCTTTCTCCTCACTAAAGTTTTCTTATTCTCTTTCATTCTCAGTAAACACTGGCGTCTTAGTGGCATTATCACCTTCCTTGGGGTGAAATGATTAAAAAAAACTTAATCTAGATGGATGCATTGTCGCAAAAATAAATAAAAATCAAATATGAAAACACTGAGAAAAAACAAAAATATATTTTATGGGAAAATGGGCAAAAATGATATATAGTAATCAAGCAAAATAGAACTGCATTCTGTGCAGTATTTTATGCCCAGGGACTATTTGCCACAAGAAACAAAGCAAAATATATGAGAAAGGCGATAAAATTCAGTGGTGGGGGTTAATAGTTTGGAGCTAAATAGAAAGAAATAGTAAAAGAAAGTTGATAAATGGAACACTGAAAAATATATGGCTTTACTAAAGTCCCGTCTATTACCAAATATAGCAGAAGGTGAAATATTCCAACGTGATGGGTCACTGTGCCATACAGCACGTGTAACAAATAAGACATTGCTATGCTCCAATGTGCGCAAAGAATTGACTTTATAATCGAACCTATTTGGAGAGTGTCGAACACTTGAGTGTATAACAAAAAGTCAATAAACTTGTAGAACACACCTGATGAAACAATTTAAGTTGTATTGCTTCATTTCGCGTCGAGTTGAAGATATAGTTCGTACCAATGGGAACCATATAAAATGATGACTGCGAATTTTAATGTCCCTAAATGCATAAATAAATTTATTTTGTGCAATTTTTGTTTTTCTTCCATCAATAAGAGCAATTAATTCTACGTTTCCTCTAGTGGCGCATAACTTTTACAAGTCTTATTTTCGCTATCACGGTTCGTTCATGCTTATCTCCTCTTATATTGCGTCCACGTGAATGTGATAATGTGCATGACAATGTTGAAACTTTCAAAATACAAAAACATGAATAAATAAAAATACATTTCCAAATTCCTAATTTCATCAAGTCTAAAAATAGACACGTAAAAGCAGACTTAGTGAATGTGAACGTAGAAGTAAGACCACCATGAGACCCTTCTCAACCAATTGAAACATGACCAAAAATATTACATTTTGATTTTTTTTATTTGGAGCCTATCTCCTGCCTATATAAGAATGCACCCAAAGCAACACAAGGGAGATAAAAGTTTTACCGTAAACACCAACTACGTCGGCCGTAGACAAAAGCCCGCCACTTTTTTCAATAAATATATACGCATATACTCGCACACATACAATATTATATATATATATATATATATATATATATATATATATATATATATATATATTCACACCTCGTTTAAGAACACCTTTTCTCTTTCACTGAATTGTTATCGTTGCTTATTTGTATTCCGATTGGTAAACATTGTTGTTTTATTCCTCGTTTTTGTGCAACAACGGAGTTTTGTCGGCCCTTTCTTTATCTCGTTTGATCTCGGCTGCAACATCACCTTCCCTTTACTCTAAAGGGTATCAGTAGTAAACGCCTTCAATACACCGTCCAAACAAGGCCAGCAACAATCAGCAGCAACCATCAAAACAGCAAGTCTTAAAGGGCAAACTAAATTATATGTAATTATAAAACTAGATAGTTACAGTTTTGTAACGACGACTCATATCTGCGTAGTGGACGAATCAAGGGAAAAAGATTATATTATTCAAATAATAGGAAGAAAAATTAGAAAGGATTATAAAAAAACATAAAATCTTGAATAAATACTTATGCCACAATCAAAAAAATAGCGATCCTGAAATAAGAATAAACAATAATAAAGAAAAATTATGTAACTGTAGAAATCCTGAACATCGTCCTTTGAATAATGAATGCTGCACAGAATTCGTAGTTTACCAATGCACTATCTCATCCATTGAGAATTTTAATGATGTAAAAATCTATATAGTATGTACAAAAAATGAATTTAAATTAAGATGCAAAGAGCATTTAACTTGTTTCAAAAATATTAAGTATCATAACCAAATATCCCAATCCAAATATTATAGGCAATTAAGAGAAACAAATAAAACACCAACAGTAAAATGAAAACTAATAAAAAAAACTTGTAGAAATTTGGATGACTCGTGTCCTTTATGCCTACATGAAAAGTTATATATTATTAAGTTTCTAAAAAATAAAAATTTATTAAATCAAATTAAGAAATGAAATAGCAGTTTTCTGTAGACATTGTCTTATATACTCCTTAAAAATAATTATAAAAATAATTCACATATTTACATCTATCATTTGATCACAAATTAGGTAATTTATAAATGCGTAATTAAATTGCAATATATTAATTTTACAGTACCATATATAGTCTATTAGTAAAATAAATATAGTATTTTAGATATGTATAAATAAAAATATAAATATAAAAAATATGACAATCATATTTGGATACCTTTTAAGAAAATATCGATGTAGTTTTAAAAAAGAAAATAAATACATAAAATGCCAAATATATTGTAGCGTAAACCTTAATAAGATAAAATAAGCCAGACAATAATAACTTGACAGGTTGAAAGTAAGTCAGTGTAGCTAGACAGAAATGATAACCGCCATCCAACCTTAACCGACTTTAAATTTGCCACAGAAAGATACACTTGCTTTCTACACTCGTAGAAAGCCAACACCTCCTTAATAAAAAAAAAATGGGAATTCTCTTAACACCACCAACTTAACTTAAAAATAGAGTCAATCTATTTTTTTCGCAAGTTATTCTTAGCATCGCTTGAGAATGAAACCGAGCTCCGAATTTTAAGTTTAAACTTTAAAGTTAAATTTAAGATTTATGCTTCGGTTTCGAAACATAGTAATTTCTGTGTAGCGATGGAGACTTTTTTTTTTTTTTTAAATAATTATATGTTTCATTAAAAACGACAGACAAGGTACTACGGTTAAGCTTTTTATTTAATTTTTCTTGTGTTCGAACAAGCACATAGTTCGTTTTCGGAAAATAAAACATCTCTATAATACACTAAAAACACACATAACGCACACACTCAAACTGAAAAAATTAAATCATCCTTGATAATGGCTAAAAGTTTGTCCGAAAGCGCTCGGAACTATAGAACATTTGAACAGTTTCTACACACTCTGTGTCCAAAAAAGAAAGCTCTTGTTCGAACACAAGAAAAATAAAATAGAAAGCTTAACCGTTGTACTTTGTCTGTCGTTTTTTTTTTAATGAAATATGCATAAATGAAGGATTGCTGCCTAAATACACAATGTGTGTGTGTGTGTGTGTGTCGTGGTTCCACAATATATCACGAATAGAGTTCAAGTTGAAAAAACTAAGGCAAGTTTCAGAGTTTTGCTTTACATCTGTACGCATGTGTCTTCAATTGTTATTTTTTAAACTTATGGCATAGAAATTACATGGGATGATTTGCAAAAAAAAAAACAGGCTATTGGCTAAAAAGTATTACGTCTGTGGAAAATAACAATTATATGCAGTTGAATTCATCTTTTCGCTTCTTTCTTTTATTGTACAGCTTTATGAGCGTACTATAACCGAGAAAGTTTAGTTGTTTTTGTTAAATTTATTTCGGAACAACCAAAGTGGGTGTTTTTTTTTTTTCTCTTCCCAAAATGAAAGAAAAATATAAACTGGTGACTTGTATAGTGAATAGGTTATTTTCTAAGAAAACTTTGTGGCTATATTGGGTGGGGGGAATATCATATTTCGGTATTTCGCGAACACTTAGAATTGTAGAGTAAAGACAAGTATTTTTATAGTTTTATAAAGAAAATCCCTGAAGATATAGAAGTAAAAAAAAAATTCACAATATCAACTTGAAAATTTATCCTGAAACCTTACAAAAATAATCCAGTAAAACTCAAATATTTTTGTGGAAAGTTGGTACTTGCATAATTTATTAAAATATACTATTTTCTCTCAGATGTAACAAGGAAAAAATCTGTAATTAATATTTATTTTTGAAAAAAATTACTCATTTTTCTGTGTGATTTTGAAGTTCTTCCGCTGGCTGATGACAAAATACAGCTTTATTAAACGAAAATCTGTTTGAAGAATCGAAAAAAATGTAAAGTGTAATGCCATTTTTGAGTGTGAAATATTTTTTCAAAGAATTTCATCATTTCATTTTACAAATGTTGAATTATTTATACAGAAGATCAACTAGAAAATAATTCAACAATTCTGAATTACCTCCCTTTTAATAGACTTGATTTTACTGGTTTATGACTAGAATTTTTATGACATTGGTAGCTGAAAAAAAAAACGAAATAAAGGCAATCAATCAAGTTTCATAAAGACATAGGAATATATTTTTTATTCTATCTCATTGATTATAAGGTTAAAAATGATTATTTTTAAGCATAGACTAAATCTGTATTTTTATAGTTTTGGTTTTATGTATTTGATTAAAGTTGAAGCAGTTTTTTAAGTGGGTAACTGCTATTGTTTGACGTATCAGCTTGATGGCAGGTGGAATGTGTTTTTTGCTAAAAATTTAATCGTAAAGTAAGTAATATTTTTCAAAATTCTGTTAATTTGTCATTAATTTTAATAATTTTCTTTTAACCAAATATCTAACAACAGGTATTTTATTTTTAAGACTTCTTAAATAAGTCTGTGTGCCTGGAACCTATCTAACTCCGGTCACACTGACATATACATTCTTGGAATCAGGATGATCCAGGGATTGAAAATCTGCCCTTCATCTGGTGCTTGAATATCCAACATTAACATTTGTATCCTGATAAAGAGGGGACAGTTACTAATTCAAATTTTAAAATAATTGAGAAAAAAAAAGTGATTTTAAAAGTTTTAAATTTATATTGAGTTTAAAGTAACACAAAACCTTCACGAATTTAAGAAAATTGTTTTAAACTCAGTTTAAAATATCTCCAAAACTTTGTGAATTGAGAAAACCATTTTTATTTCTTCAAAATGCCAAGGAATCAGAATTAAAGTGAGAGGTTACGTGACAAAGTTTTAAAATTCCGCAGAGTTCGCAATTTGATGAACTTAACTCAATTGTAGTTCCATAGAGTTTGTGATTTTTGTGGTTTTCGGCCTGAATTGTGATTTCGGCCAAAATCGGACTATTCCGAAATTGGACTTTTTGCCCTAATCAGAGTTAAAGTGAGGTTTTTAAGTGAATTGAGGAATTCAAAGTTATTTCTTCAAAATTATCATTCCTGTTTTCTAAGCTGGAATGCGGGTCCCTTTTTCTTTGTCCAGAGGCCCAATTAGCTCTCCGCAGTAGCTTGTTGAAAAGTCTGCCCGAAGTGCAGATTTTAAGCTAGTCATTAATAAATTGACCCTAAGAACGTTTTAAAAATGTCATAAATCTTTACTGAAATACTTAAAATAATACTTTTTTTTTTAAAGATATTAGCTTTAGGCTATTATCTTTCAAATAAAACAAAAAAATCGATAAAAAGTAGACACTTAAATTATTTTAAAAGCATTTTTAGCTAAAAATTTTGGTAGTACCTAAATTTATTACACAAAAGGAACTTTCAACTATAATATTCAAAAGTGCAATTTATTGACATCATTTATACAACACGGTTTTTGTATGTTAAGAATGCGTGTATTGTTTTGTTTGTGGAAAGGAGGAATTTGTAAAGCTTGATAAAAATGCTCATATGAAGATATATGACTATTTTAACTCACAGTTTATTGCTGGTATCGTTAATGGGCCGTTTGATGTTTTGCCGCTAGCTTCCCATAAAAGGCTGAGAGGGGTCATATCGCGTAAACAAGCTAACATTCTCGTATTGTAGTGCCTTCGTTTAGATTTTAGATAGTGTTTCTAAGTGGATATTATTGCGGAAAAAAAACAAACTATTTTTATAGAGCATTTGGGCGTTTTTAAAAATTTACTTCACCTCAACAATAATCGAATAAAGATATTTTATTATCATGTAACCTGTTCCCTATCTACTATGTCTGAGTCAATTTCTACTTTTAATGGTTTCATACGGAAGATACCGAATTGGTGTAAAAATTACCTGATTTTATATCGAACACACAGTTATCCAACTAGGTATTTTTAAAAAATATCAGGTCATCCCATAAGTTCTGTCCAAATTTTGAATAAAGAAAACAAGTGACCAAATGTTACATTTAATTACAGATTCAATCAACAATGTATTTTCCCTGATTATCTATGACTTCCTTCCATCTATTAATAATTTTTACTAATTCCATTACTGTAAAATTCTTTTGGCTTTGATTCGAAGAACTCACAAATGTCAGTTTTAACCTCTTCCTGTATTACAAAAGCTGTTTCTTCCAAATGATTCTGTAAGCTACGAAACAAATGGTAGTCTGAAGGAGCAAGATCGGGAGAATAAGGTGGATGAGGAATTTTCTCCCAACTAAGTTCTTCGATCTTTTGTGACGTGATTCTTGCTGTGTGGGGTCCCGCATTGTCCTGATGAAACATCACCTCTTTTCAATTCACTAGAGTAGGTCTTTTTTTCCTCAAAGCTTGGTTCAAGCGCTCTAATTGCTAACAGTACATTTGAGTATTAATTGTTGCATTAGGTGGTAAGAATTCAAAGTGTATTATTCCTTGGCGATCCCACCAGATTGAAAGAAGAACCTTTTGCCCATGAAGTTCCCTTCTCGGCTGGGGTACTTCCCTTTACCACATACGTCTATATTGCTTAACATTTCGATAAAATATCCATTTTTCGTCGCCAGTCACAAGTCTATCCAAAAAAGTTGGCGAGAATGGAGAGAAGAGCAGGTGTCAACTCTGGATTTGAGGTTGTTTTCAGACAATTTAAGAGGCACTCATTTTCCAACTGTTTGGGAAAATTGGAACCATTTTGATAATGAATGTTGCTTTGAATTAGAGAAATTGATACCTGAAAGAGATATTGTTCTCATAAAAGCTTGAGGAGTTACAAATAAGTATTACTTTTATTCTTTTGCTAATCAACCCAAAACTAATTCAATCATATTTTCCTCTGTATAGCTAGGAAAAAACTTATACCATTAATTGAAGTAATTTAATTTCATTTGTTTAAAGTCTATTTTATAAAGCCAGAATGTTCAACTATTAAATAAAAAAAGGATGTGCATCTTATTTGTGATTAGTTTATTTACTGCTAAATAAAAAAAAAAAAAAAAAACAACCTAATTTTTGTCTGAATTTCTGGAATGAAGAGTTATTTACACTATTTACATATACACCTTATGAAGGAGGGCACAACAGCTGAAATTTTGTGATAACAACAAAGATGAGGACAATAGTCTGAATGTAAATAGTTTAAAGAAAAAAAAAAAAAAAAAGAAAAAACACATTAGTGAACATACTCTTCATTAATTCCATAATTTTTGTGTTATGATGTGCTCCATTGTCAGGGGGTTGTAGCTATGATCTGCTCCATTGTCAGGGGTTGTAGCTATGATCTGCTTCATTGAACCCAACAAAGCAATTTGGCAACATTTCTTTGACAGATTTTTGCTTTTCTTAAAATGTAATTATTACTCCTTTGATGTAATAAAGAAGAAATATGCCTGTAGTAGAATTGTTCTAGACAAATCATATCGCTTATCAATAAGCTTTAATATACTGTGTATTTAGCTGAGCTCCCCACAAAGTGGGATGTGGCTCAAGGACAGCTTTAAGAGTTCTCCTGAATATATGTGTTCAAGACAGATGCATTAATGGGAGATATAGATCATACCACAATGCTCATTATGAGAATTCAAAAAAAAAAAAAAATTTGGTGATGGCTTCCAAGTTTTTGTTCCATGTAACTTTGTTTTTGATGTCAATTCGACAAATAAAATGACAAATTCCAATCCTGAAATTGAGAAAATAAAATTAAAATTTTTTTCTTTTTTTGAAATAAATAATAGCCACCTTATCATTTTTGACTGCACTGAATTTTATTAAATATGTTGAATTTTTTTTTTTACAATGATGTTCACCCTGTACAAGACCCAAGAGCCACTTGAGGTAGAAGGTTACAGAGTAAGATGCACAGTTTATGGCAATATGTGGGTGGGGGAGAGACTTGAACAGTTTTAAATTGCAGTGATTGGGAAAGCAACCTCTTGAGAGTCAGTTCTCCAAAGCAGCAGTTCATAAGAAGCTTATGCTCCAGTGGAACTTACATCTCATCAATGGAATACAAAGAGAATGAGGGTGGTTCACTACAATTTGCATGGCATGAATATAGCAATGAAAATGATGAGGATGTTAGTCCCCAAATAAGCAATATGTCTTATTTGTTAATCCTTAATTTTCCACATACAGTCACGATTATGTTTTGTAACTACAAGTAAAAAAAAAAAAAAAAATTGAACAAGATCCTCATTGTTAATACTGTGATTCTGGTTGTAACTTTGTATCTAGCCAATGGCCTGCCCTCTAATGTCTTCAATAGTTTCTGGGACAATCACTCAACAATTGTAACATCTCAGATCAGTTAAGATTCCTTGTTCAATAATTAAATGATTTTAATTCAAACCACACAATATATTTTTTAAATATTAAATTCATAGCAGTAATACTGGCTAGAGATGGGTTTTAGTCAGATTATTAGCAATCTTTGTGAGGGGTTTCTGAAAAATCTTGACCCATTCCCCAAAATCTGGCCAATCACCAGTGTTTATATTGGAATCCCTTCTCAGTTAGGTCAGAAACCTTTCAGTATTTCCTCATGAATATAGACACAAATGTATTCTTCTATATGCTGTGTGTCTTCAGGCCATAGGTAATCATGCCTCTTTGTAGATCTTAATAAATTTTGTCATCTCTCCTAAACCTTGCTCTACCATTTACTCAAGTTCACTTGGGAGGTTATGTGTGATTCTTCCTCATGCCTCCAATCTATCCTGTGAGTATCAAATTTTGCAAGCCTTCTTTCCTCATTATGTGCCCTAGAAATTTCAACTTGCTTTCTGATTTTAAGTAAGTATCCTTTGTTTCCATTTTACATATCAATAAATCATAAATTTGGATTGATTGTTTTTTTTTTGTTTTTTGTTTTTTTTACAGCTTATTAACTTCTTGAAGGTTATTTAAATCCAGAGAATAGTTTTAGATTGTAAGAATCTATTTTTTAGAAAATAATGATTTACTGGTACAAGTTCTACTAATTAACCCATAGCTGGGAGGGAGAAAATTTGTATTCATACCTTTCCCAAGAATATTTGTGTGTAAATGAATATCAAAAACCCAACTGGAATTGTAACTTGGCTCTCAAATTTCTAATTTCGAGATACTATCCATTACACCACTTGTACATCCAAGCTTACAGCATCTATTATTCCCAAGTGGTCACCCAACTAGGTACTGACTAGGTTTGACATTGCTTAATTTCAGTGATTGTTCAAGAACCAGTGTTTCAACATGATATGGCTGTAAGCCCATACATTTGGAAATAACAAAAATAAATTTTCAAAATGTAGACAAAGAAAAATGTTTGTATTTGAAAAGATTTTATTCCCCAAGATTTAAATAATATAAAAAAAAAAAAAAGTGTAAAAATTTAATTTATATTTAAACCAATGTGTTTCCAAAATATTCTTATAGAAGCAAAAGGAATGCCTCTGAATAGAAATGTCATGATTGAGTCTTGTTATTTTGTTAGATTAAAAAAATATCAGGCTCAACTTGTAAACAATCTTTGAAGATGTTTATAAACAAAAATATATTTTAGTTATATTTTTTTTAAATTAAAATATATTTTTCATAAAAAGTTTTACTTTTAGTTAATTACTAAAAAAAAAAAAAAAAAAAAAATGTAATACTTATCTAAGGTAGGCTTTAACACCTACACTGTATTATTCCTCATTAGGAAAACAATTCTTAATTTGTTCATTGCTTTACATCACAGAAAGATATTTCAGTTCAATATCCAAAGAAATCCTGTCAATCAGTATTTTCTCTGGTTTATTCAATATGTAAATTGTTTTGCAATGTAAAAACAAAATTTGAAAAAGTTGCTTCCATTAATTGTATATTTGGTGAGGGAGTAAAGGTTTATTTGCTAGTAAGTTTTCAAATTTCACCTCTTTTGACATTGCAAAAACAAGTTGTATATTCTAACAGTGTACTAGATCCTATAATCTGGTAAATTTAAATTTTTTCTCAGTACAATTGGAAAAAAAATATTTTGTACTTAAAACATTATTTTTTTAACATCAAGTTTGAAGAAATATTAAGTGACTGAAAAAGAAAAAAATTGCAATGGTAACCAAAATTCCAGAATTGAATTCCAGCAATTGTATCTTTGGACATTTCCAAACATTTTAATTCTTGAAAAGGAAAATTCTTGAAGCATTTCTGCCTGGTAATTCATTTTATGATGTTTCTTCCAAGTTGACAATAATAAAGACTTGTGTTCAGTTTTAGCTTGAAACTTGGCTGGTTCGTAAGAATTTCTGTAAAAGCAAGTCTAAACGGAGATATTGAATATTTTTTATGTCTCGAGGGCTGACTTTTGGTGGTAATGTATAAAAGAATAAGGTCAGGATGATTGTGAGAAAGAGAACAAACTCAAGCCGTGTGTACATCTCATTGAAAGACACTGCAAAAACAAAACAAGAAAAGAAAGTGGCTTTTTAATATAGTTGCCTACAGGGAATCAGAAAAGAAGATATTAGGAAAATAATGTCCGATTTTAGAATCCTGAATTAATGTATTTAAACAGTGTTTAAATCAATCAAAATAGGAAACTTGAACATGTATTCATTGTTGCCATTGAATTAAAAGTTTATTTTTAGCTTTAAGATGAAACTGAATGTTTGAATGCAAAAAAAAAAAAAAAAAAAAAAAATCTTTGAATGCAATTTCTGCATCTTTTTGCAACTGAATGTCTTTTAGCTTAAAAAATGGTCAGGATTCTTGAAAAAGTGATAGTCAGGGGGTGAGAGATCAGGAGAATATAGTGGGTGTGGCAAAGCCTCATACCCCAATTCTATGAGTTTCTGCAGTATAATTCCTCCTGGAAATGTGGTTGAGCATTGTCATGAAGAAGAATTGGATGTCATTTATTAACCAATGTGCATTTTATTCATTTGCTGGTAGTAAATCTTGGCAGTGATGCTCTGGTTAGATTTCATAAAGCTGTAATGGTTGAATAGATTCTTTATGATTGCCGTAAAGGATCCATTTCTAATCAGAAGTTACTATTCGATAAAGAAATAGATAATTCGAATTTTGCAAATACATCATTGAACACAATTCAAAATGCCACTCTTTGACTTTCATTGAGTTCATGTGGAACCCATTTATAGATTTTTTTTTCACCATGCCAATTTTCTTGTGATGGTCTGATATTGTTGAAATGTTAACATCCATTATCTACAACATTTCTCCAACACTTTGATATGGTTTTTGCTCGACTAGTGTTTCAAGATGTCGATTGTCAATTGCAGATGGACATCCTCTATCACCTTGATCTTAAAGACTCATATCCCCACTGATGAACTTCAGAAACCAGTACTATACTGTCCAAACACAAAGGGATCCTTCACCCCATGCTCTCTTAATGTTGGAAGCAGCATTCTGACCAAGCAAACTCATGCAAACAAAAGTAAATGTGTCTTTTTTAATATGCAAGATGAAGGATATATAAATGTTTTACGTTCAATTCTGAAAGAGATTGATATAAAATTAAGACCGTTTAATTATTAAGAATAAGTAATATATTTTTGTGAAACTATTATAATAATAGATTAGAACACAAGAGATTTATTATAAAATTGGACATTATTTTCTAAACAACTTAATATTTAAAGAAAATAGTGACATAGTAATGAAAGAAAGCAATAATAAAAACAACAATTTAATACTTTTCAATAAATCATTTTCCTGTTTATATTTCTACATATAAAAAAAAAGAAACAATATTTTTTCCACTTTTGAAATTATTTTTTTTAATGATGTCCACCCAAGAAAGACAATAAAGCAACTAAAAGGCAGTGGGAAAGTGACTGAAGCTTAGATGTTAGGTTAGGAGCAATAATTCTTGCAGATTCTTCTTTGGATTTTTTCTAGAATATGTAGATACATAGCATAAACACCAGACCAGATGTTGCATCAATATTCAATGCATAGACAAATGTTAGAATTACAAGGATATAAGATAGATTCTGGGGAGAAAAATTGTCTAGAAAGACACAATGAACCAATTTTCCTAGGAGCAGGTCTTACAGTTGATTCAATATAATTGTTCCACTTCCTGTCAGAGGAAAACTTTAGTCTGAGAAATCAATGAGTCACTCTCCTGGAGGTTAGCATCAGCCACACTAACTTACAATATACAGATATATTTTATCCTGGCTTTCAATTTATAGGTTGACTTAGAGTAGTTGAAGATGAAATGTTTTAGATCTTTAAATGTCTCACTCTATTGATAAACACATCTGCTTCATATACTTTCATGTCAGATGTCATTTTGTCAGGCTGATATTCTAACAAAGTAGAAAAAAATTATGGGTTATGTGCAGTAAGTACCTGTGAAAATTTTATAGAATTTTATTCTCATTTTTGATGACGGCTAATTCTTATGTTAATGAGTGAATAAACTTCTTGCAAATTAGACGACTATAAATACTTATGGAAATTCACCTACTGCATTGTTAAATATTTGAGCTTAACAACTTTAACAAATTATTACAATAACAATCATATGTATGACTGCAGGACATTATTTAAAGAAACAAGAAGATACAAATGAAAAAATTCTGACAAAGTTTTCCATTTCACTGAAGTAGACAAACACATGAGAGTGTTATCGCCTCTTCCATCATTCTTAAACATGCTTTCATTTTCTCACTAAAACCAAACAGTGTCTGCTATATCAGTCCTAAAATCCATTCCTTCTATTTACAGAGGAAAGACTGGAAGGACTTAATATATTTAGGTCTAAATCCAAATGGGCTTTCACAGAATTCAAAGAGAAATGTATATGCAATTTCGAGAGTCCATATTGAAGAAATTATCCAAGATGATTTGACCAAAAAGCTTAAGTAAAACTTAATTTGTTTTTGTATTTATTCATTTTTAAAACTTGAATATTTTATTTTTTTAATTTATTTCTAAAACAATTTAATGGTATTTTATTATGCTACTAGTAAGCCACTTTAAAAAAATTAGTTGGCTAAAAAAGTTATTCTGAGACCTTGGTATATAATGGCATAATATTGAGAGTACTAAACCTGACATCACCATCGTTGGAAAATAAAACAAACAAGAAAATACCTCCTCATCGATGTGGTTGTCCTAGTGACAATAATAACAAGGTCAAAAATATTGAAAAGCTTAAAAAGTACACAGACCTCCAGATTGAGGTTGCCACAATGTGGGACATTCAGGCCACTATTGTCCCCTCAGTTATTATTAGGGTGATGGGGTCTATACTACTGAAGCTAAAAACCTACAGTAAGAAAATCAAAGTCCAGTATCACATTTGCTTTAGGAGGCTTCGTTGCTTGAATCTCTGATTATTCTCAGGCTGAAAATGAAAAACTGTACAGATGATAATTCCTTGTCTGAAAAATTCTAACAAAGCAGGATTAATATGAGCTGAACAGAATTCTATTGAAGACTAATTTATTCAGTTTGATTTATGAATTAAGGAAATGTTTAGAATTATGAAATATCCACAGAGAAAATGGAAACAAAAAAGCATCAGGAAGATACAGTTGAAATTTCTAGGGTACATAATGAAAAAAGAGGTCTTGGAAAATTTGATACTCACAGGAATAGGTACAGAGGAAAGCAACACATAACCTACTTAGTGAGCTTGAGTAAATGGATAGAAGAACAGGGTTTAGGAGAGATAACAAAAAGACAAAATTTATTAAGAGCTCCAAAAGGACAGGAAATCGTGAAGAGCCACAACTGTTCACACCTTGAAGGGACACATCACAGAGGAATATCCACATATTCATTAACGTTATTTGAATTATGACTCAGTCAAATAAATAAAAAGAAAGAAAATTATACATCCTCAAATTAAACGGTCAACAGTTTTATTTAAAATTAATGGTGACGATACATTGACATGGAACTCGACTAAACTTGATACAGAATGACATCCAAATTAATAAAAATCAACTTGCATTCATGGCAAAGAGGATTAAAATATAAAATTAATTTGGTTGTCATCTTATAACTTGATTTTTGATTAATTACCAATTATTTCTCACTTTAAAAAAGTTTTGGTCATAGCAACAATTTATTTGTGTGTTCATAAAATATGATTAATATCAATGCTATTTTATATTATTTGTATACAGAACAGGTCATGACTTGTTTGGTTTTGTCCAATAAGTGAATTTGATTTTATGTTCAACATTGTCTGATTTTTGTAAATAAACAAAACAATCTCATTTTACAGATGTATATGAATGAAGCTTCTTCATCAATATATAAGAAATATATTGATTATTTAAGTAAGATACTTTAGAAAAGACCAGTTTCTAAATCTTCTGAGGAAAGAAAATGTAAAACATGACTAAAAGGTGATACCACTGGTAATCCAATTTTTTGGATACCACCATTCTGCTTAGTTGATTAGTACATGCTTTGCATTCTGTCAATGCCTCTGATAAATAATAGACCATTCCATTTTGGTTGGAAGGCCAACAAAAGAGATATATCAGAGCCATTGGTTTTAGTGAAAAAAAAAAAAAAAAAATAAAGAAGAAAAAAGCATATTGTATATATCAAGATCACCACTGACATTGGGTGAAAAGTAGATCCCCACTCACTGTCTAAGAGATCATCCTTGCACCTGGCTTCTCTGAAGGACACAAAGTGCAAAGTCTATTCTAATCTGGTCTGGGTGAGACACCTACTACAGAGTAGACAAATTTAAAAGCTACTAGTTTGGTATCAATTACAGGTGGCAACAATCTTAACAACATAAAATATGCAGCAGACAAAGGAAACTACAAGAACTTCTACAAAAGGAAGGAAAGCAAGCAGGAAGGATTAAACATCAATTGCAAGAAGATAGAATGTATGGTTGTCAGCAAAAGGAACAACTCGACATGCAAGTAAGCACAATTTAAATATCTGGGAAGTGCTTTAACAGAAGATGGAAAATGCAATACTGACATTGAAAGGCACATTGGGATAGTGAAGGATGCCTTCAAAAAGCTAAGCAAAGTATTAAGAAACAGGAAAATTTCATTAGAAACAAAGAAAAGAGTACTGAACAGTTACACAGTATCAGTCCTCCTTATATGGCAGTGAATGCTGAACAATCCTCACAGATGAAGAAACTTGAGGCAATAGAAACAGTTTTATAGAAGGATGCTGAAAATACTATGGAACAAAGAAGGTGATCAACGACAAAGTTTTAGAGAAAATGGAAACAAAAAGCACACTTAACATCAGGAAGAGATAGCTGAAATTTTTAGAGCACATAATGAGAAAAGAGTGCTTGAAAAATTTAATACTCATAAGACATATTAAAGACAGGTGGGTGATAGGAAAACAGCATATAACTTAGCTTTAGTGGTAGCAAAAAAACAAAATTTACTAAGATCTACAAAGGACAGGAAATTGTAGAGACCCCATGACTGCCCATGTCCTGAAGGGACACAGTGCATAGAAGTTTGGTTGTCAACTTGCTGATGGCAAAATGATCAAATCTCAAGTTGAAATCATTTGTCCATTTAAAATACTATATTCATACAAAAATATATTCAGTTTAAGTATAAATATATATAATTATACATATTATATATAATTGACTATAAAATTTCTATAAAATCAAATAATTAAAGTTAGATAAAATTAGAAATTTCTATAAAATAGATATATGAATATATACTATATTTATAAGAAAATATGTTCAGTTTAAATACAGGATTCACAAAAATTACTTCAAAGGGCTGAAAGTTTCAGCTTATACTCTTTTTCTGTTACCCAAGGTTTGTTGCCTGACAGAATGGGAAATGAAGCCTCACAACACAGGCATTCATTTCAATTTCATTCAGATTGTGCAGGCATATTTCAGGTTCAAAGGATTAAATTATCTTATTTATTGATGAATAATTTGCAAAAATGTAAATAAAATTTTATAATTTTCTGATTTTATTAGGGTGGAAGTTTTTTTTTTTTTTTTGTCTCCAACATTATGATTTTATTAGGCTGACCAGTCTGAGTGGGAGGGGAATGTATTATTCCATTGTCCTATTTTTTTCACTCAGTGAAATTGTGTATGTATATGTAATTGCTTACAGGTACATTAAATGACAGAAGCATATGCAAGTTGCTCATGCACAACCCAGACACTGTCCTGGGTATGATGATAAACTACATCTGGCAGCAAGATTGGAGATTTTGAGAAGTGTGGAAGTACCTCTATTGTTCCCAGGTCCCCCCTACTCAGGATGGTAGTGCCTGTTAAGGTTCTAGCTATGGGGAAAATAGTGAACCATCAAACAAAATTACCAGCAATCCATTTAAAAAAAAAAAAAAAAATGGTATCTCCCCAAGAAAGGCAGTACAGCCACTAACATGCAAGGGATTACAGTGTGGGGGAGGAATTAGTAACAGAAACATTAGTAAAGAGCAGAAAAAAAAGAAATTGGGGGACAGTAGATCTATCAAAGTTAGAAAGTGAATAATGAGTAGCTCTTGCCCAGATATAGCAGCAACAGTCCGTTTTTGGTCAAAATTAACTCTTATATGATAGATGTCATATACTTTCTGGAGTGATATTGCACTGACCATTTTTCTTTTTTTGTTTGTTTTGTTACAGCATCTTTAGCAATGGCTTATATCATTTTTTTTTGTTTTTTTAATTGGTATCGCCCCAAGAAAAGGGTTACAGGATGTGAAGGAATTAGGAACAGAAATATTAATAATGATTTGAAAGAGAAAAGCTCAATCTCGAAGACAGTAGGTAGGGATTGAAATTGCATTTAAACTTTTGCAGATTAGTTGGGTGGAAAGCATGGAGCTGGGAGGGAGTTTCATAAATGAGAAATTCAAGTTAAGAAACTGTTAGTATAGAAGTTATGGCCATATCTAGCCAGCTCAACTGTAAATTGAGGAGATCTTGCCACCAGTCTAGCATTACACTTAAATTCATACAGTCTAGTTACCATAGCAAAAAGCTCATCCAAACAATTACCATGAAAGCATTTATAAAAAAGGCACAGAGAGGCAACCTTATGGCAGTGGGCAAGTAACAGAAGCCAAGCCACCAGATCAGGACAATTTACCAGCAATCCATTTTTATAGCAAAATTACTAGCAATACATTTTATCATCTACAAACTATATCTAAAAAAACATATGTTTACTCAGAAAGTATGAAAAGTTGAAGGAACAAAATTATGTTTAAAATATTTAGTTTTAAGCCTTAAATAAGCTGTAGGGGTTGATATGTCACTAAACAAATTCAATCAACTAACAACTCAGATATATGTGATGTATGTGAGCATTCAAAGTCAAATGCAAACAGTGTGTAATGAACAGAGAATCCTTTCTTTTATAATTAGGGATCAATTCATTATCTTCTATAGATGTTCTCGTTTTCAATTTTCGGGTCAATTTAACCCCTCATTTTTTTGCCTTTACTGTTGACATGCAATACTCATTTTTCATCTTTAACAACTCACTCAAGTTCTATCAACTCCATTGAGGAGTATAGTACCCACAGCTATCAACAAGTTCTTGTCGTTGCTGTGGCTTCCATAGAAAGTAGATTTTTACAGGATAGAGTTGCTAGTTTCATACCAAACTGGTTTTGATTGATTTGTTTTCTATGGCTTATCAACCCTTTGCAGGTTATTTAAAGCCAGAAAATATTTTTAGATTGTAAGAATTTTTTTTTTTTTTTGAATATTGGTTTAATGATACAAGTCTCAATTAACCCATTGCTGGTAGGGAGAAATGGTGGATTCATACCTTTCCCAAGGGTATTTGCATGTAAGTAAACAACAAACCAAACAGGATTTGGAACTTAGCTCTCCAATGAATAATTCCGAGTCATTATCCATTAACCTAAGCTTACAGCACTTGGTATTCCCAAGTGGTCACTCATATAGGTACTGACTAGGCTTAACGTTGCTTAACTTCAATGATCACGTGGAAACTGGTGTTTCAATGTAATGTGGCAGTAAGCCTAAACTGGTTTTGAATTCAAAGTTGTCCTTCTAGACAGACTGCTAACAAAGGTTGAAGAGTCGAGACTGCCCTAGTTGGGGGGTGGGAAGATTCAAAAGGTATTTGTGCGAAAGTGAATGTAATAAACTTGACTGGATTTTGAAATCAGATCGCTGATTCCTTGCTCCAAGCCACTAAAATTTACACCACCTGCACACCTCCTCTGACAAAAACTATTTTTCTTCTAATAGTAGGAAATAAATAATGCTAGTTTTCATTGGGTAGAGGTCATGTTGAGCTGAAATTGCCTCCTTGTATTGCTGTCCCATCTGTTGGTGGTGTTTAGAGTTTAACATGAGGCTCTTTTCTGATAAATTTCTGCTTCAACACACGCCTTCAAAAAGAATGTTATCCAATATTTAGTCATCTATGGAGAGGCTTATCAACCGCTTCATCAACTTACTAAACTTTCACGAGCATTTATGCACAGTTGCTGCTTGTATACAAAACAGATTTCATTCAGTCATTGTATTGCATGACTGACTATGAACCTTGCAAAGCATGCAATAACAAAAAACTTGAGACACTTTAAAAGTCTCTGCTTCCCATGGGGTCAAACATTATATAAAAAAACAAAAAAAAAAACAGAGACTAACAGAAGACAATTTAATCTAAGTCAAGGGTGACTGACTTTTCACACTACATGCATCAAGTTTTCTATGCACAAATTCAGGGGAACCATACTAATCATACATTCCCACTAAATCTTGTAAAAAAATATATATATATATATATATATATATATATATATTACTAAATATCACCAACACAAGGCTTGAGAGTCACTCAAAGCAGAAGGTTACAGGTTAATGATAAGTGAGATGTGTGAATGAACTAGAAGGTGGTAGGAAGTAGAGATAAGATAATTATTGATCCTTGACTTCAAGAGATTACAATTGTAAAGTTTAGGGAAGCAGTCATGTGAGAAGCCATTCCATAAACTGTCAGTACCTGAGAAAAAGTGCTCAGAGATTGATTTAAAGGTGAAAGATATGTCCTAGGGGTAAAGGTCTGAAACTGGGGAAACTTAAGAATAGAGCTCATCTGTATATTTGCCATGGAAATAGCAATAGAGTAGCAACAGTGTGCATATTTTGATCTGTTAATCACAATTTTGATTTGTTTCTATTTTAATAACCAGGATCTATCTTGCACATTTATAAATCTATCATTCTTTCATGCGTTGAATGTTGCTGCCACATCTGATCTGGTGCTTATGCTATGTATTTAGAGATTCTTGATAAAATACAAAGAAGAATCAGCAATATTATCAGTCCTGACATGTTATATCAGCTTCAGTCACTTCCATTAAGTGTTGCATAACAGCCTCCCTGGGTCTTTTCTATAAATATTTTTATGGTAATTGTTCTGATGAGCTTTCCTCTTTGTTACTCAGACTTTATGAATTTAAACTTACTACTAGATTAGGAACAATGGCTCATCACTTTACAGTTGAAATTACTCGATGTAACAATAAGTTTGTTGCTAAAAGTTCTATGCTCCTCTCTTCTCACTTTTGGAACACTCTTCTGGTTTCTTGCTTTCCAGTCAACTTAGATTTTCAAAATTTAAATGCAATCATTATCTTCCATTTTTTTTAATTCTCATTCTTTTATTGTTCTCTCTGATAGTACTTTTCTTTTTCTTATATTCCCTTATTTTCTACACTCAGCAACATATTGCATCTTAGTGACTTTATTGTCTTGCTTAGGGTGAAATGATTAAAAAATAAAATCTGAAAATGTTTGTTCACATCTATACACAATATCAAAATAACAGATATAATTGCAAGAAAA
The DNA here is from genome assembly GCA_903632075.3 of Acanthosepion pharaonis. Lineage (NCBI taxonomy): Eukaryota > Metazoa > Mollusca > Cephalopoda > Sepiida > Sepiidae > Acanthosepion > Acanthosepion pharaonis. Next base: position 40,544 of record CAHIKZ030001230.1, read on the forward strand.
TTTTTCTCATTCTAGAAAATGTTTACAGAGTAATGTTTGTCAGAAATTTACAATATTTGGAATCCATTTCTTAAATCAACAAGTTCCATATGTATTTTATAAGGCATCTTCAGGAAAATGGTCTTGAAAATGAAAACATTTGACTTTTTCTCTCCCTCACCACCATTCTTCATTGAATTCATGTTTATTGTTATTTTTCAGTTTTCTCTTTATCATTAACTTTTGTATTGTAATAAGGAACTGAATTTAAAAGACAAAGTTTTTGAAAAAGTACAAAACTACCAAAATTCACACCAACACAAATGTCAGTTGTAAACTTTGATAACAATAACTGGTATGAAGAGCATAAGTTGGTTTGGCCAGTTCTACGTCTTTTTCTTTGCTACTTTTTGAAAACTTGGCACAATTCTCTTTGCTCTGCGACTTAATTTTACTTCAAAGCATCATACTCAAAAAAGGTAGAAATTGGTTGGATTTATACTAAAGCCTGCTCACTTTTGTAGGTATTTTTTTTTTTTTGTTAAGAAATCTTACTAGTCTGCAGAGAATGCAGTCAGCAAATTCTAAGCCCTGCCAACAGGACAGCTATATTCATAAGGGAAATAGTGGGGGAGATCAAAGAAGAAGAATGCCATTGATTTCAATGATAAAATTGTTAGTCTTGTGATAAGAAGCCATATTTTATGTTAATATCTTTGAATATATTAAAATAAAACACAGCAACTCATTTTCAAGTCAACTTTTGTCTTCCAGCTCATTAGGCCACAAGTGCCAGGATTAATAAGATAGCATTTGAGGCCATTTCAATAAATAGCAACCAAGCCATGGTCATAAATCTTACCACTGTCCATATGGGGAACCAAAAATTTGCATATATGTTAAAAATTAAAAGAAAATGGTTAAATTAATAACCTCCTCCTTTTATTTAATATATACAATACATAAATAAATACCAAACTAAAATAACAAATATTAATTATAAACAAAAATTCAACATCATTTACTCACATTTGTTTAGACCAGACCTTAACCTATTTAGACGGTTAACTTAACGGAAGTGATATATTGAAATGGGAGGGGAGTAGGGAGAAAAGGAAAAAGAAAGAAGAGGGAAGTTAAAGAGAAAGAGGCTGTAATTGGGTTTTAGCAATTTATGTAAATAGATTTTAATGCTTGATAGTAATTTAGATGTCTAAAAAAAATTAATTTGATGTTTGCTATCAATTTCAATATTTAATCTTTTTAAAACATAGTTTAGGGATTTAATATAAGTTAAATACTATATTCATTAACACATTTATAGAGAACATATTAAAAAATACTTTAAATCATAATAGTTTGTTTACCTGACAATCGTACTTTTTTAATATTGTAAAAAATAGTTACGGTAACATCTTTATTAGTTAAGTTAACCATCTAAATAGGTCAAGGTATGGTCACTCCTCCTCCCCCAATACAAAGTATACTTGAGAGAGATATGAAATTAATCCCTCCCTATACTCTACCATGTCTCTTTAACTATCGCTTTTACACTCTGTTAAATTACAAAAACTTACACTACCCATCAATTTTAACTTCATTTTTTGTTTCATTTCATTTTTGGAAGTGCTATCTGATGATCCGCATCCTTTAAAAGGACTCTGGTGAAATAAATTATTATAATAGTACCTTAAAAGTGGTCCGTTTTTTTTTTTTTTTTTTAAAGATATATATATATATATATATATATATATATATATATATATATATATAGTGAACATTGAAATCAACAGTTAGAAGTGACAGGTTTTTCATGCTACATGCAATCGTCAGTCCACCAAAGTATAATGCCATGTATTCCTTTTGAATCTTGTTGGTACAAACGAAAAGGGGGTGCATGTAGTCTAGGCAGCACATGTCCTCCAAGGTGGCCTGATGACTGTGTAGCATGAAACAGCCTGTCGCCTCTAAGTGTTGACTTGAATGTTCACTTTTATATTTACACACGCTCTATCTCTGATATTGAGCACTTTATCCCAGAAATATAGCAGACCTTAAGAGTATATTTCTTCATATATATATATATATATATATATATATATATATATTAGAGCATGTGTCTCAAAAAGCCACAACTAAATCCAGCGCCATGAGAATGGGTGAAGATGAACAAGTGGTGCCTTATAAACAGCTGCATTTGGTAGATGGATCTCAACAGTTCAGGAAGTTCATCTAGGGGAAGGAAAATCCCGACTTTTAACCTCCACTGCCTTGCAGTCATATCCAAACACAGAAAAGGCAATAGAAGTAAATCCAGACAGAAAACTTGCGGTGGAGCTTCAAAGGCAGTTGAGTGTCAACACTTAAAACTTCCCAGCAACTCCTGCAGCCAAACCAGCTCCAAATATAATGCCATGTATTCCTTTGGATCTTGTTGGTACAATCAAGAAGGGCAGGGTGCATGTAGTTTGGGCAGCACATGGCCTCCAAATATCATTTCCACACCTGATATACACATACAGTATATATATATATATATATATATATATATATATATATTTTATATGAAATTCTACAGAGATTAATTTAAATTTCAATGTTAATTGACAATAAAATCTCACAAAGTTATAATTTTATAAAAATTTTGATAAGTACTAATTTATGTCAACTACCATCCAGAAATGAGAGGAAAGAAATGTAAGATTTTGCTTTCAAAATAATAATGTCAACTATTTATCTATTTTGAAGCAGATTACTTTATTGATTTGGGAGGAGCTACTCTTATGATGTTGTTAACCCTTGGTGAATCCAATGGTCACGAGCACAAATTATGACATTGCAACATTTGCCCAGCTGGTCTGTTTGATATTCAATCCCCACAGCTGACTGTTAAATGGATCACTTTGATTCAAACCTTGCCTTGTCCCCATGTTGTATTTGATTTAGATCACAAGGCTGGCAAGGATCAAATTGTCAAGAGGAATCATTGACTTGGTCTAGTCCAGACAAAGTGAAACCACAAATCATAGGATGAATTGCAATAAAGAAAATGTTTTATATACTGTTTTTTGTACAGAGCTGATGGCATAATATCAGTTCTTCAGGTAGGAATATATTTGTCATGCAAAGTTATTCAGCCCTTCCCCTCTTCAAATATTTTGTGACATCTTGTTCATTGTGACTAAGTCTAGACAAGGCTTCTAGAACACAGGGCAAAGTCACAGGTGTTCTTCAGCAGCAGGAAGTTACGCGAGTTTGGTAAAGCAGTCATCTCTCGTCTGGTGTCTGGTGGCTTCTCTCTCTGATTGTCACTTCAATCTTCTGTTTATATGGACCTTCATTCAAAACTGGCATGGGGTTTAATATGGTTTAGGATTTTGGTGATTTCCCTAATCTCCACACAGAGTTCTTTGTTTGACACTGGGACATTAATTGCATACCCAGTTTTGAAGAAATCCCTCCTCTGAGGAGTAGTGGTAGCAGAATATTGATCCAGCCTAACTCTTTCCTTCTCATATTGGTGCCTTATACCAATACTGCCCAAGGGGTGTAGGCAATTTCTCTGTCTCTCTTGGTGTTCTACCTAGGCCTTTCACTTCTATGGTCACCTGACCAATCCAATCTCTAGACTGCATGGGCAAGCAGGCATGACTTAGCAGCTCCAATTATTAATTTTAATTGACATCCAAAATTTTCATCAACAGAATTCGTCAACCACTTCAACCTTCCCATTCGGACACTCACCAGCTTTTCCTCTTATAGCCTCTTCTTATGGTACCTCAGCCATCATTTGAAGAAATTTCACCACTTCAGTGATTTACACATTCCCTTCTCTTTTTCTGACAAAAAACAATTCTCCAAATTTGCCTTTGCCTCCAAAAACCCTAAATATCACCTCTTGAGCAACTTTTCTTACTGGGTTATGGCCAACAGATAATTCCATAACCTGGATTTTAAAAACAATGAGGTCTCCATTTCAACTTTTACATTGCCTCTCTCCTCTTCTTTTGACAAGTGATAAAGAAAGAAAGAAAAACAATTCTTTAACTATACCTTTGTTTCTAGAACACATTAATTTTTATCTCAACCAACTTTTCTTACTGGTTTACTGAATTCCAAAACCTGAATTTTTGGAAACAATAGTGTCTCCATTTCCTAGTCATCTGTCAAATTCAGCCATATGGTTTTTCGGCAGAAAAATCAGATGTTTCTGTCTTTCCCCTCTGCCTTTATCCAATGATGAAAAAGAAACAAACCTTCTGAATTTACTAAAATCTGGTCTTAACTCTCTTGGTATCTTTATCAATCTATCTTTCAGCCCTTAAAATGTCACACTCCCTATTCAGGGTCATTATGCTGTCAGTGTTTTTTAGACTGTAACTGACAGGACAGTTACCATATTGGCATGAGTATGTCACAAAATTTAATTTTCATTAGGTTACAAAACAATATATTGTAAATAAAAAGTGTATATGTCTATTTTATAAATACATCTTTCTTTTTGTTTTGTGTTATTTCTCTACAGGGTGTCGGCAGTTATGGCTCTCTACAATTTTTGATTATTTGTAGTCCTTAGGAGTATTTGTCTTTTTACTATTCCTATTCTGTCATTTATTTCCATAAGTTCATTAGGGAAGTTACTCACTGCTTTCCTCTACCCCCTTGTCTTCAATATGGCCTATGTTTGTTAACTTCTGCAATCACTCTTTCCTCAGCTGTCCCAGAAACTTCAACTGTCTCTTTCAGATTTTAAATATAAGTGTCCTTTCTTGTTACTAATTTTCTTTTTTAATTTTTCTTTCAGTCAACAAAATCTGGCTTTAAATTGTTAGCAGTTTGTGTTTCTCCCAAGCTACCTTCACAATATGAATAAGATTTAAAACAAAAGGTAAGTTGCTTTTGTTCTAAATAAATAGTAAGCACATAAAACTTTTCTTATAAACAATAGTAAAGTGTAAACAAAAGTAGATAGAAAAAGTGTCAACAAGGGTGCATAGAGATCCCATCAAATTAACATAAAACAAAAATAAATGAACTTCCAACATTATTTTTAGTGGATACTCATACCTGAGTAGATGCTTTATTTATTAAACAGTATATTTATTTTTGTCTATCAGCCTGAATATTTGAGAAATCTTATAAAGAAAAAAAAAATATGCACTCTCTGGCAGGATTCAAAACTGCATCCCTCTGGACAGAGTGAACCATTCTAAATCTGACATGTTGTGGCTGACTTGGCCATGAAGAACCTTTGCCGATCAAGCAAGGTGGAATACTGTCTTTAAGCAAAATCCTTCTACTGTTTAATAAATAACCACAGTGTATACTCGGATATAAGCATCCACTAAAGATAACTTTGAAGTGACAAAATCTGTTGAATTAATAAATCAAAATTCCATTACTTCTTTAGAAAATTCCTTTGTTTACATTAGGATTAATACAAAACTGAGTAGATATGAAATTTTGAGAATCTATGACGAAAAGGATTTTGCTTAAAAGCACTATCCAGCCTCACTAGAATGGCAAAAATTCTCTATAGTGGAGTCAGTTAAAGCACATTGGATCTAACGACAGTTTCCTCTGCTCAGGGTGGGGATGTAGGTTTGAACCTTGCCAGAGAGTTCATATTTTTTTTAATAAGATTTCTCAAACATTTAGGCTGGTAAATGAAAATAAATATATTGGTTAATAACTAAACCGGAACATCTACTCTAATATGAGTATCCACTAAATATAATGTCTGAAGTGATAAAATCTGCCAGATTAATAAATAAAAAATCCATTAGTTCTTTAGAAATTACAAATAAATAAATAAAAAGACAACTACTTACATGTCCTTTCGTAAGCTAAGGAATTGCGGGAATAGAAGTAATAAAAAGTAAGTCCAGCTAGGAAGAAGATGAGAGCAGTCCACATCATGACATCTTGCATTGCATAGAGTGGCATTCTGACAAATGAGTCTATCAAAAACTGTCCACTTATGCTGATAATGGCCACTGAGAGAGGAGAGAATTGCTTCAGCAGAACTGTCCATGTAATAGCAGTGTAAGAAGCATGCAATGTCCATGAAAGGAGGGCTTTTGATAGAGCGGCTCCCCAGCTGAATTCAAAGAGGCTCAGCATAGCTACAAGCATCACAACAGACACAGCCAAAATTGTCCCAACACTCAACCGCCATTGTGTCTTTATTTGTCCTGACATGGTATAGATGTGTTTCAAAACAATGTTCCTACATGAAAGTAGCAGGATCAAAGAGATATCCAGCACGGCACTTCGATCAATTAACATTTCTGCATCTCCAAAAGACATTCTGACTCCGGCTGCTCCTATGGTGAGGGCCACTACAGCTGCAGATAGCACTATCTTTAATGGCTCCCCAATGCAGATGTTGGAAACGACAAGAGTGACTAGTGGTTCCAGAACGAAGACAATATGGTTCCCCTGCATCCCGACATTGATCAAGATGAAGTTGAGTAAAAATGTAGCAAAAAAATGGGATAAATAAATAATGGCAATCCCTTCAACAAGTGCCTTCTCCTGTTTGGGAAATATTATGCGGACAATAGTTGCCAAAATGACCATCTCTGATATGGAGAAGAGTAAAGTGACTCCTGTAACTGTAGTTAATTTGGTTTTGCTTGAAACCATCAGAATGAGAATAGCATCTTCTGAAAGCCAACAGTACAGCAAGTGTATTGTAATCCAAATTCCAATAAGTGAAACACTCTTCCATTTGCATTCATGCTCCCTACAAAAAAAAAAAAAAAAAAAAAAGTTTTAAATTAATTATGACAATATTCAAAAGCAGTTCCACTCTATGGAGAAATCTCTGCCAAGAAACGCTTAACACTGGGGAGAATTGTACATACTCTATTCCTAGTTGTAGCGGGGAATATAAAAGTGAAACAAGCTGCTCCCTAAAAACTAGTGAGAGGTGAGACAATGAAATTAGACATAATTGATCATGGAGGGAAAGAAAAGGGTGGTCATCAGTGGAATGAAGTGAAAATACTAGAGAGTTAGAAGTCTGGAAGAATCAGCACATATGCTAAGCTATGAGAACCTCCTTAACACAAAAGAACATAAGAGAAATGCAGTATGAGAGCCACCAATAAAGAAGGAAAAACAAATGACAGCAAGCCTACAACCAGAGCAGTAGTTAAAACATGGGCAGCAGCAGCCTAATCAGCAGTCAAGATTAGGTTTGAGGATCTAAATTTACTCCAGTGGGTAAAAATTGCTGGTTTGTGAATTTAGTAACAGTGATTATGAGTTCAATCCTGGCAGTTTGTATTTGCACTAAGTGGAAATAAGCAAGCAATTACTGAAGATTACTAAATAAAAATAAGAACTGGATGATATCCCTAGTGATATGAGCAGGGGAAAAAGAACAGTCTATCCCCAGAGATAAAATAAGGGGCACAATTTAGAATTCGTTGTTGGTTATCCAGACTGATAAACACCTGAGAAAGGGTACAATGACCAAAACTTTGTGATAAAAAAAAACAGAGATAAGGACAATAGTCCAAATATAAATAATGTATATATTGATAACTCCTCATCCCAGAAATTCAGACAAAAAATAGTTAAATTAAATCAGATAAATCAAAATGTTCTAGTTTATATTGAGAAACTTCTCTTATACTGGGTGCAACAGAATTACCTCTCACATCTTAAACTGTCACCTGTGTGGTATTAGTGAACTCAGGTGAGTGGCAATGGCATCTTCATCTATGTCTTACCATTTTTTTCATATACCAAAAGTTACCATGTTTTTTGTTGAAACTTTTTTTTTTTTTTTTTAAGACGGATGAATTACAACACAGAGTTTTTTGTGCTCATTTCATGTTATGTTGGAATGATGCTGTTCATGATAGAAAATTGATACTGCCATGGATTGAAAATTTCAGGGCTACAGGTTTGGCACTTAAAAGAAAACCACTAGGAAAACTTTGAAGTGCTCAAACTTCTGGGTGATGGAAAAACTTTACAAATCATCTGCAATGTATGGCCTCATTTAGAGGATTTAATTTTTTTTAAAACCAAATGAATAAAAACAGTAGTCATTTCTTTAATCAGTAGTGAAATAAATTTTTTAATAGCAGTTACTTTGGTCTTTTTGTCAACCTTTAAAATGTGGGAGGCATTTCTGTTTCACCCTGTATATCTCCCTAAAACCCAAATTTCCTTAAATCTATTTTTGTAGGTACTTAAATGATAGAAGACAAAAAAGATTTTTTCAGACTAAATATTTTTATTGACAATACCATATATATGTAGTGGGAAAGAACAAAAATATAAACAAATGTCAATGTTTATATTTTTGTTTTTATCCACTACATATATCTGATTCTATCCATTAAAAAAAAAAAAAAAAAAAAAAAAAAAAAAGTCTAAAAGAAGTCTGTGGTGGGGTGCAATATCACCCCTGAAATAATAATAATGATTTCAAACGAACCAAGATGTTAAAAATGCTGTAAAGACTTTGAAATGTAAATGTTACAGAAAGTTGACTTAGAACACGAAATACAATCTTTTTGTAAGTGTATAAAGGTTATCAGATTACTAATAGAAAATTACTGGGACAATGATAATTCGAAACTTTTAAAAAAAGAAATGGATTTTGAAGAATCAAAATTAAAATAAAGGATGTTTTGATTTAGGATTTATTTTTGAAACCGGACTCTCTGTAGTTTACAAAGAGCAGCATAGTTATTGTTAGTGAGGTGATAATAATAGAGTCTTGATGTGGAGCTTGGAAGCCAATCGGTGAAAAAGTAAAGTTTACATGGAGGAGTGAAATTATACTTTGGAAGTACGTCAGTACGCTCGCATTAGAAAAACATACATTACTAGTTCTATATATAAAGAGGCAAGCTAACCAGAATAAAAGAGAGTTTTAGCTCATCTGTCTTCAAGTGCAGTTGAGCTGGGTGGAGATGTTGGAGATTGAAAGAGTAGAGTTGGCTTAGAGACAGTGAACAGAGTTGAGTTGGAGGCTCGAAGAAGAGAGGAATTGACATCAGAGATTGGAACGAAGTGTCCGCTAACATGTGCTGTTGATATAAGCACTGCTGCTCCTGCTACCACTAATATTACTATTATTACTACTACTGAGGACAGGAACATCGACGGTTGTAGTAGTTGCATTAAGAACAGATCAAAAAAGGGTTAAAACGAAGCCACCTCTCTCTTTTAACAAAATTACACAAAGTATTTTCTTTTGTTGATCATCATTCATATATAAGAGACATTCAACTTTTTGCCAAAAGAATTGTATTATTATATGCATTGTTGATGTTATGTATGTATAAAAAACTTTTGTCCCTTTAAAATTGGATTGATTTGGTTATATCTATCTGCTGTTAACTCAATTCTCAACCAACAAACTTGCAGGTAGAGCAATGGAGAGCTTTTGAAATTTTACAACCCGATAACTACTCACCAGGATCAAAAAATCACAACATGGCTCGTGAGTAGAATCAAATCGACATTTGAAACCAGAGATTTATGTCTAACCTGTAATACTGGACCATACAGGACCAACGGCTGATCTTGTGGATGACTTCCACCCAGTGGGGTTAGGATACAGTGTTACAATTGACACTGTGTGAGAGGATCGTTGTTACAAGTCCTTTTGTGGGATGAAAGGCATTGCATTTGATTTTTTTCATTTGGTCAGTCACTATTAGTCTAATTTATGTATCATCTTCTCTATTCTATGTTTTCTTTACAAGGATACAGCTACATTTTAAAAGAAGTGACAGGTTATCCTGCAGAGATAATGCTTGCAGGATTCTACTAAACTGAGCAAAGTTGGATGACTGTTAATTATCAATTTAACAAGTAAATGCCTAAAAGTCAAAGCAAGTGAACAACCAGCTTAACTCATCTCAACTATTCAAAATGGTCAGCAAATCAAGAGCACTAAACTATGCAAGAAAGTAAAGAGAAAAATTCAAAACATAATTCTCATAGATGTGCCACCAAAATTGATCTACTCAACAAAAGGAATTTCAAGTAGTGGAATGGCTAACAAATCTGAAAGAGAAATTTGGAGAGCAGTGTGTTTTTGGACAAGGTATAAATCCATTTTTTTTGCACAACTCCATAGCTATGAGTGTATTAGGAATGATGAAAGGCTCTCACTTTGGATGGCAACCAGTTCGAGAAGAACAACTCTGAATTCAAAAGCATTATAAAGAGGGGTGTGCTCCATTAGGTTACTTTACTCTAGACACACCCACTGATGCTATGGGTGCAGTTCATGTGGTGCCCCCAATGACCCTAATGGGTTTCAAGACTCCTGTATTGTGTGTATTTGGAAATCATATTTCCATGTTACTTACAAAGGAAGTATTTCAATAACACTTAACCAGACAAGAATTTATCTTCAACAAAAATATTGAATAAATTTATGTCCTTTCTGATTTGAAGTACAAAACATTACCAACAGTACAAAATATTGTATAAAGTTGTTTATGTCCTTCATGGAGTGAATAAAGAGTTTGAAATTCTCAGAATGTTAGAATACAACAACAAAAACCTGAAAAAGGCTAGAGTGTACAGTGGCTGAACCAAGATGAGGACATTGGTCCAAATAGGAACACATAATGATAATTCCACATCTAAAAGATTCCAGCAATAATTACTTTCACTTTGTGAATCTCTACCAAAAATTCCCCTTACTAACCCTCTTGGTTCCAGTTCTGCTATCCAGCTTGACTTCAATATTCCCTGTGGGTGCCAAATTCTTCAAGCACTCTTTCCTCATCATATGCCCTAAAAATTTCAACTCTTTCTGATCCTAAGTGCAAGTTTTCTATTCATTCCCATTTTCCTTGAAACTTCCTTTTGCACATATGCTCAGTCCATGATATTTTCATTATCCTCCTGCAGAAGGACATTTCTGTTGCCTCAAGTCTCCTCTTTATCTGTGAGAAAATTTTCCAGTAGTCACAACCATATAAAAGTATTGATATTATATAGCAGGCCAGCACACTTTGCTTTGTCTATAATGAAATTTTCTTAATACTTTGCTTAGCTTTTGAAAGCATCTTTTTCTATTTCGATGTGCTTCGGATTTCTATGTCGCATTTTTCATCATTTGTTATAAGTCATGAATTTTACAGTGTTAGGAATCCTACAAGTATTACCCAGCAACTTTCACTTCCTATAAATAAATGGTAAGAAAGAAAATTGATGAAATCTGCATTTGACTGACAGATCAAAAAGACATGGGAGTTTCGACAAAGTCAAAACAATATCAAAGAAATGTCAAATGGCATTAAAGTTTTGTTTATATTTTTTTTAACATTCTTTGAAAGTAATTATGATTACATTTGTATCAAGCGTGTGCAAAAGCTTCCCGTTTTCAACTGTCTTTTCAGTTTCTAATTTAAAAAACAAAGTCACTTTGACCTTATCCAAACAACGTAAATAAATCATAAGATCAAAAGGAAGTAACAAATTGTAATAAAATATTCAAATAAAAAACATTCTGTTCATCCTCACCAAATCTCTTGCATTTATCAAGAGACAATAAACAATCAAATTCAGCAAATAAAGTTTAAATTCTGTCCTAGACTGTTCCATTCAATTTTACACTAATACCCTTGAGAAAGGTATGGATCCATCTCTTCCCCTTGATATATGGGTTAAAAAGCCGAGTAGACTGGTCTCTCTAGCCTTAGATAGCAGCCAGTTTAGACAAATAGTTACACTGAATTAAAATCTGGAGAAGACAACAAGAAACCACTGCACTATCTTTCCCAAGAAGTCATGGCAATTCACAAAAGTGTTTGTGTGGGACAAAGATGGCTTATGTCCTGGAGGATCAAGAGATTAGAAAGTTTATAGTTGGGACCTCACTCCAGATCATGCCATAATAACCCTTATACACAGATAAGACAGATGCAGAGTTGAAGCTAGGTGATACCCACCCATCAAATACAGATTCATGTGACATACCTTGCAAGCATGGGAATGTGCTGCACATAGAGATAGATATATAAACACCCAGTCTTTGCAAGCGAGAATGTAATAAAAATATTTCAGTTGAGGAGCCCAGGGTTGGACATATGCACACACAGTGCTTGAAGGAAACTGATAATGTTTTCTTTTTCTATGACAAATCTTGTATTGGAAACTTTAGTATATAAAAAAAAATATCATGGCTTGACGTGTACCATCAGGATATTGCCAATAAATTGTTTTTTCAGAATTATCTCTGCTAAATCCTGTTCTGCCATAAACTTATGTAAGCTTGCCATGTTGTTTTCCTCTTTCTTGCTTTGTATGTCCTGTGAGTATCAAATTTTCCAAGCCCTCTTTCCTCATTATATGCCCTGGAAATTTCAACTGTATCTTTCTGATTCTAAGTTTCTTTTTTGTTTTCATTTTCTCTAAAACTTTGTTGTTGCTCACATGTTTGGTCCATGGTATTTTCAGCATCCTTCTGTAGAACAACATTTCTGCTGCCTCAAGTCTCTTCATCTGTGAGGAGGTTGTTCAGCATTCACTGCCATATAAGAGGCTTGATATTATGTAACAGTTCAGTACTATTTATTTGTTTCTAATGAAATTTTCCAGTTTCTTAATACTTTGCTTAGCTTGTAGAAAGCATATTTTTCTATCCCAATGTGTCTTCTAATTTCAGTATCACACTTTCTATCCTCTGTTAAAACACTTCCCAGATATTTAAACACCTGCACATGTTTGATTTTAGTATCCCCAATTTGTAATTTGCATGTCGGGCTGTTTCTTTTGCTGACAACCATGCATTCCGTCCTCTTGAAGTTAGTGTGTAGTCTTATGTAAAGTTGAAGATATTTAATTTTAGTGTTTTCATTGGTCTATACTTTTAATTCATCACAAATTTAAAGCAGTCATTTCATGTATACCACACATTTTTATGGTGTAAAGAAAGAAAATCTGTTTTATAGGTGATTGTGTCAATAAGTTTTAATTGATTGAGTGGTAATTGTTCAAGTTACCTACATTCCTTAGTACCAAGAGTTAAGACCTTCACAGCTAGGACCCACCATGCCATGTTTACAGCATCAAATCATCCTCATTTCCTTTGTACTCCTTAGGTAGAGATGAAGTTCCATTCAGACAGCTTACCCAGCATTGTTTCTTTGTTGAGCATGCTCCTGAGAGGATAGTTCCTCAACCACTACAATCTTAACCTCTTCAAGCTTAGAGTCAACTGATAACTATTCTATGTATCCACATATGCACCTTTTATTCTCTCCTTCCCCCTACCTTACAACAATCTCACTCAGCAACCCTCTACCATGAGTGGCTCTTGGACCTTGTATTGGGTGAACTAAGGTAAGAAAACAAGAGAAATGTTCTAATTATAATTATCAATAAATCAAATCTTGTAGACAAAGGCACCGTTTACATTATTTACACTCAAACTATTGTCCTTATTTTTGTTTTTTTATTATCGCAATGTTTCGGCCATTGTACCCTCCAGCATTCATCAGGTTCCTTCAGGACATGGGCAATCAGGACTTTCCACAGATTTGTTTTTATATATTTTCATTGAATTACTTGGGAAAGATAGTGAAGCAGTTTTCTGTTGCCATCTCCACATTTTGAATACAGTTTTTCACTTCTTATACTGGTTGCCACCCACTTCTAGTTCTCTTAAGATTGTCTTGCTGTATAAGTTACAGCTTAAATAGCGTTTTGGGTTTGTGTATTTTTTGGGTTTTTTTTTTTAACTTAGTGGTCAATGTAAAAGAAAATTTGCTTCAAAATTCTTAAAGATTTTTAAAAATATCACTAAACTTATATTAAAACATACATTTTTGTTAAATTGTCACCACACTTTTTAGGGTATGAGGAAGGAAATTAGCAAGTCTCCAATATGAAAAATAAGACCTATCAAAGGGCATAAGAACCTCAGTCAATGACCAGCTAAATAAAGATGGTGACGTGATACATTGTGGAGAAGGCAAAGGGAAGCCACTCCACTTTCAGTCATAGGTTAAGGTATACAAACATGACTCATGCATTTGAAACTTGTAACAAACAATACAAGACACTGGCTAGACAAAAAAGCCATATTTGATGACATCACCATTAAAATGGTCTTGAATAGTGTTGTACAATGACCATACATGATTATGAGGGGGGGGAGCCTATATTATATATACGCTCCCCCCCCCCCCCATAATCATATAGGAGGCACAGTGGAGTAATGGATAGCGGCTTCGATTGAGGAATCCGAGCTGAGTTCAAATTCCAGTCGAATCCATTACATTCACGTTTTACATGCTAATACCCTTGGGAAAGGTCTGAATCCTCTTCTCCCTCCAGCTAATGGGTAAATAGCTAGGACAGACTGGGTTTTATAGCCTTGGATGGCAACTGGTCTAGGAGAAGGACAACTCTGAATTCAAAACTTGCGGAGGGTCGTTTGGGGACCTGGTGGCATGTAGTGCACCAGGTATCTATATTCGGCCC